>NDFZ01004961.1:24413-93477 GCA_002192655.3 Mamestra configurata | reverse complement strand
TCCGCAATCCCCGGCTGGTGCCGGCCCGCCTCTGCGGGCCACCTCGCGTCGGCGAGGGGAGTGAGGTGTTTAACTCCCCTCGCTACGTCAAAGAGGGGCGCACGGGAACACCACGCGCCGCCACCTCGGGTCCGGATGAATGGGGGGCGACGGACATCCCCAAGTCCGCCGCCCCTGGACCCAGTTAGGGGGGCCGGAAGAGGGCAGCGTATGCCCTCCTCCGACGCCCGATGCGCCTGCTGCGGGCAGGGAGAGCGGTTGTGATCTCCCTCTCCCTTTCCGCAGCCTCCTTCTGCGCGATAACTGTCTCGCAGAAGGAGACCACCGCGTCCCAGGACTCCTCACCGCCGACCATAGCATGGACTACGGCCGGCAGCGAGAGGTCACCGCCTACAACAGAGATGAGGGCACGGCGCGGCTCCTCCCAAGCTGCACACTCTGCAAGCGTATGCCGTGCCGTGTCCTCCCGACAGTCGACGCAGTGGTGGCATCGAGCGTCCGGCTCCCTGCCTATGCGACACAGGAACCTCCCGGAGCAGCCATGCCCCGAGAGGACATCTAATAATATCTTGGGACAAGTCACACACGGTCATCCGATCCCAAACTAGACAGAGCCTGTGCTATGGCTAGACAACTGATAAACATACTTATATATTTCTAAATACATACATATAATAAACAAATCACACTAAGACACAGAACAAATGATCATGCTCATCACACAAAGATTTGTCCTGGGTGGGAATCGAACCCACGACCTCCGGTTTAGCAGTCAGGGTCACTAACCACTCGACCAACAGGCCAGTCAAAATAGATGGATGGATTGTGTGAGAAATGGCATAGAAGAATAGGGAGTAAACGATAGCGTGACAGTTGACAGGGAGCAATAGGAGAAGAGACGTGTTGCGCTGCGTCGAACTCAAGTAATCTTTGACGAGAGATGATGAGTCCATGACCTTCAACATTTTGACAGCACGGTTGGCGCAGTGGTTGAGCGATTGACTGCTGCGCTGCGTGTCGCGGGTTCGAATCCCGCACGGAACAAATGTTTGTATGGCCTACAGATAGTTGTTCCGGGTCTGGCTGTTTGTGTATGTGACTGTGTATGTTTGTAAACGCACCCACGATACAGGAGAAGTTCCTAGTGTGGGGCAAAGTACAAAAAAAAAATTGCCCGCTTTGTTCGCCTTCAAGTTTTGTTTTCGCAAATAAAAGTTACTAATAACAGTTTCTAGGGTTCCTCTCATATATCTCTGTAACAAAGTCAATCGAAATGGGTTCCGCGATAAGACGTACGCAAACAAGTTCACAATCGCATTTACAATATTAGTTAGGATTAGGATAAAACAGGACAAAGTATCTTCGTCACTTCGTTATTATTAGCAGAGGGAGATCACCAGTATTTTGTAACCAGGATTTTTGTAAACATAAAATGATTTAAAAGAGGGTCCGTGGAGTTTCTTGCACGTTCTTCTCCATAGAGATCTACGCTTTGGAACGTGCAGCTTCATGTTTTTGACGGACTGACTTTGACAGTTCAAAAGTACCTGATAATGGTTTATTTGAAATAAATGCTTTGACTTTGACTTTGAGATAGCAAGAGGGTACCACCACAGAGCAGTAGGGATCCAACTAGAAGAACTTACTTCCATGGCCTACAAAATGACATATTTTGATTTGAGAATGTTGAGGCAATCCAGCTACTAGACAACACAGACGTAGTGCGTAGGCTAAAAATAACTAAACCTTTTGAATTAGTGTATTTCACAAAATTAATGAATAATAGTAACAATGTTGTGCTATACATAAAGGGTTGCCAACCATACTGTTTATAACAGTATTATACTTTTATTCGCCCGTTAATACTTTTTACTGTTCTATAAAAAAAAAGTATACAAAATACTCTTTTTAAGACCGCTGGTATTCGCCAGCCAAAATAAAACCTAAAAACTATTGCTTCAATTGATTAAATTAAAAAAATTGAGCTCCACATTTATATTAATATGTATTAACTTAAATAGTCGAGAGGCTTATGAATATTTTTTAAATAATAACAAGTTGTTCAAGAAGCTCTAAAATATGATTTTAAAACGTCAAAATTTAAAATACTGTTAACTTTTCTAAAATACTGTTAATTTAATTTCTCCGACCGTAGGATACTTTTTCTAGTACAAAAAGTTGGGAACCCTATATACATATTACACATGAACATAGTGTTTATAATATAAACACTATTTATAATATAAACTTTATACAAATTATATCAGACTCTAAGAAAGTGACTGGTTGACTGGCCTGTTGGTCGAGTGGTTAGTGACCCTGACTGCTAAACCGGAGGTCGTGGGTTCGATTCCCACCCAGGACAAATCTTTGTGTGATGAGCATGATCATTTGTTCTATGTCTAATTTGTCTATAATATGTATGTACTTAGAAATATATAAGTATGTTTATCAGTTGTCTGGTTGCCATAGTACAGGCTCGGCCTAGTTTGGGATCGGATGACCGCGTGTGAGTTGTCCCAAGATATATATATAAAAAAGTACTACTTACGGACTTGTGTAAAAGTGCAAATGGACACTATTCTTAGTTCTAACATAATCTATCACGTAACATATTAAGTTAGAGTTAAATTGCTCATTAGTCGTTTAGGCTAGATCGTAATTAATTATTAAGAATTTTGTTCTTACTAATAAAGTACAAAAAAAAATGATTTAGGGTGTTTGTGTATTTCTGTCACAACCTCAATACGACGAGAATTTCTTTACATGGGTCAACTTGTTTTTTTTTTTAAATAAACAAAGAACTTTTTCCTTGCGGGAATTGAAGTCGCCGCGCCAATCGCTCAGCATGCGACAACTGCTATCCATCATCATTTGTTACAATTAACGATATTAAAAGATTACCTTCACAGTTCTTTCGTTGATCCTTGTCTATGTAATAGAGCCGTTTTTTTCAGTTAGTTGGTACAGGCACGCTCGGCGGTCGCAAGCGCGACTGCCGAGCGTGGAGTCCTGGGTTCGATTCCTAGGTCGGGCAAAACAGAGTTATTGAGTTTTTCCAATAGGAATTTCCCAGCAACAGCCTTTTTTTTTTAAGGATGGGAAATCATCAAATGACTTCTTCCGCTCTGGGCGGAGCGGAAGGGCGTGTCAGACTCTTACTGACTAAAACCCATCCGTGTTCCTTCTAAAGCCCTTTGTGTTCCAGGGCCGCGGTGACTCTTTCGAACGAATTCCGCAACCCTGGCAGGCTCAGGCCCTAGCGATCAACATCTCTTTGACATCTCCCAGTGACAGCCTGGTGTTTGGAAGTTCGTGATGTGACACCCCCGTGCCTTGGAAAGCACGTTAAGCCGTTGGTCCTGCGCCAGATCTCTCTCTGGTCGTGTCGGGTTGCCGTCCCATCGGAATATGAGAGTG
This sequence comes from Mamestra configurata, assembly GCA_002192655.3. NCBI lineage: Eukaryota > Metazoa > Arthropoda > Insecta > Lepidoptera > Noctuidae > Mamestra > Mamestra configurata. The sequence continues at coordinate 90,057 of NDFZ01004961.1, read as the reverse complement.
ATGGAAGAGGGAGTGCATCTGTGTTTGCGCACACACTTGTGTGTACATACATACAGCCAGCGACGGCAATAATACCAGTATTATAAAATGCAATATAGGTATTACGTGTAATCAGAAGTCAGAAAATCTGACAAGATCCTTACCAAGGAGGTCAGATAGGTCACTCCATGTATAATACTGGTACTCAGCTACTAACCGACCCCAACTATGCCAGGTAAATTAATTGAAAATTATTTCTCGGAAATATTCTCAGAAAACTACATCTCTACTGAGTAATATAGGCTACTATTTGTCTCGCCAGCTAGGGGGCCACAAGAGCGAAGCCATGGGGAAAAGTAGTAAAAATATGTTTTAACAAAGTTAGTATAGCCTATTTTAAGTTTCCTTCTCTGTCTCTTTGACACACTGTGTTTACGTATCTCCATCCCACTCTTCTGTCGCAGGTCTGCTGGAAGAAATTTCTAATGAAATAAGCAGTACCTCAAATGTGTGACAATTTCCTCAAAAGGCCACCTCAGACATTAACCTACATGGTTCTCATATGATTTGACCAGCACAGATTGTATGGACTTTAAAAGAGACCTCTGAGTTTGTTTCTTCTCAGGGTAGTCAGCTAGGAAACACCGGCCTCATCTAGCTTAATATTACCAAAAAAGTTTGACGAGTAAGAGTGTTATGTTTAACCTACTTGCAAAATAAATATCATTTACCTTTGTGCTCTTTTCTCTGTTTAAAATTTTCTTTTTTTTAATTATATTGTGTGTACATAAATAAATAAAACAATTGAATTTGGTTAAAGATTAAACCAATATAAAAGGCCCACTGTAAGTATAAATCACCAATTCTAAAGCGAGTCTTGATTTCCCTCGACACTTAGCGGCTGTGAATACACAATGCCACCTAGGTCTTAAAATGTAACTGTATCGCAACTTTATTGCCCGGGTAGACTGTAAATCAGTACAAAGACTTAACATCAAGATGAGATTCGATGGTATAAATCTAAAGTAATATTGGGTAAGGGGCAATCTCTAGAAGTTCTAACACGATTACGATTATTTTTTACTGATTGAAAAGCTACGCTAACACACAGCAAGATCGAGAAATGCAATGTTGGTGTAGGAAGAGCAAAATTCCAGGGTTGCGGAATTTGTTCGAAAGAGTCACCGCGGCCCTGGAACGCAAAGGGCTTTAGAAGGAACACAGATGGGTTTTAGTCAGTTAGAGTCTGACACACCCTTCCTCCACCCAGAGCGGAAGAAGTCATTTGATGATTTCCCACCCTAAAAAAAAGGATGAGCGAAATCGCAGGCTAAAGCGAGTCTGAAATATTATGATCCTCCTAGCTTCTTTCTTAAAAAACCCATATCTTTACGTCAAGGCGTTAGTTTCTACGAGTCATCCTCATCTCCCTTTCTCCCTCCTTTTTTGCGTAGAGAAATCCTCACGGATACTCTCCGTCTGTTGGTGTGTTATGGCGGATTCCTACCGACTAGGACCGCACAGTACCTATTACTACCCTCTTCACATTATCATCTCCCAAACCTTGTACCATGTTACTTGGGGACGGCTTTCTTCGTTCTCTCACGTCACGATAATGCAGGAGCAATTTTTTTTCAAAAGCCGACCGAAATTAATCTTTTCCCGGCCACACACGTACAGCTTTCTTGTGCATAGGCTTCTATCCCAGTACACACTCCTAAACTTGTACTCAATAAAGTACAACTCTATTTCCAAAAGCCCATATGATCACATACTGCTTACGCCCCTGGAAAGTAAACACTATCTCCAAAAGTCCATATGATCCATACTATTTACGCTCCTGGAAAGTACAACACTATCTCCAAAAGCCCATATGATCACATACTACCTACGCCCTTGGAAAGTACAACATATCTCCAAAGGTCCATATGATCACAAACTACTTACGCCGCTGGAAAGTAAAACACTATCTACAAAAGCTCATATGATCCCATGCTACTTACGCCCCTGGAAAGTACAATACTATCTCCAAAAGCCTATATGATTGCATACTACCTACGCCCCTGGAAAGTACAACTCTATCTCCAAAAGCCCATATGATCACATACTATTTACGCTCCTGGAAAGTACAACACTATCTCCAAAAGCCTATATGATTACATACTACCTACGCCCCGGGAAAGTACACCATCTACAAAAGCCCATATGATCACATACTATTTACGCCCCTGAAAAGTACAACACTATCTCCAAAAGCCCATATGATCACATACTACTTACGCCTGTGGAAAGACTTAAGTTTTAACAGCAGTTACTGGTTGTCTAAGTTTCATTCAAGCTTACGTAGCGGCATGAATTCATTAGCGACGTACTAAGTTAGGAACTTTGTCGCATTTCACTTGTGTGTTTAGTTAAGTAAGTTCTTCTATGAGAGACGGATGCTTCTTTCAGTTCCAAGTAAGTTTTCTTTAGGAATTCGTTCAAGGCTAATTATGAAATAAGATGACATACTTAATCAAAACTTGCTTGTCCAAGGGAGTTTGGAACCTTTAACCAGTTTTCAGATCCCACACACACTCAAACCTTTTGGAAATGCTTTCATTGTGCTACCTACAGTTGAGAAGTGATTCCTCGGCGAAGTCTGTTAACAGCCTGGGACTTTAAGCGACGATTGAATAGTTTACTTCTAGCCAAGCGTGCTCCATCGCCGACTACATCCTCGTTTACTATCAAGTGAGATAGTGGCCAAACGGTAAATTAGCAATTAAATTAAAAACTTTTTACAAAAAAAAAAACAACCGACTTCCAAATAAAAAAAACACAACAAAGTATAAAATAACTTTAATTTGGGAAGTCGGTGTTAAAATACAAAGAAACAACCAAAAAACCGTGGTACCCCATCCCTAACAACACCACTGGAAAGTCACCGGAAAGCAAAACACGCAACTTCATTTACTTGGATGATATATTTTCTATTTCCTCCAGCAATTTTGATTTAAAACCAAACTACTGAACCGATATTGATGAAATTTCTATGGAACCAATCGGAACGTATATCCTTTCACTTGAAAAGAAAAAAAAAGAATTTTTCAAATCGATTTATAAATGACGGAGGTATGAGGTAACAAAAAAAAAAATACAACCAAATTAAGAACCTCCTCTTGTTTTTGAAGTCGGTTTCAAAACAGCTTTAAGTTAATTTTCAGGTCAAATAACTTGTCTTTCAACTTCAAATAGGCTGTAATGTTATTCCAAATCACGTGTAGGACGAACAAACAAATACTAGAGCTCATTCTACCTTAAAAATATTATCCTCCTACGAAAAATACTTCTACAAAGGAATTTTTCACTTTTAGTAATTTCGTGTAGGTCATGACTTGACCTTAAAGGTCAGGTTCACTGAGTGTGTCGAAGTTGTATATTTCCACAATGTAAGTGGGAAGATCGTGGGAGTCCTTAATATAAAGTCAGTTACAACGATATGACTGAGTGTATCTGTGTTTATAAGCTTCCGAACGTGTAAGGGTAAATTACGTTAAGTTTAGATCCTCTTCAAGTGTGTTTTGTAGTGAAACCATGTTGGTTTGGTATTTACTGAGAGTTTTATTGTATTCTTTTTCCCAGCTATAACATTATAAAGTGGTGATGGGTGGGCGTATTGGCGGGTTTGTGACCTGTCTTATGTTATTTTTATGCCCAAAAAGTGTTGATTCTTAGCCTAATTTGGGTAAAACTGTCTTCAACTTTGTTCCTGAATGATTGGTGCAAAGTATCGTCTCAGGGTAGATTGAATATGGATATCAACTATGATAAACTTACCGCTGACCATCAGTTGTGCCTTCAGTCAGTCTCATTTCTTATTAAATTCATAACTTTAAATAAGAAGGTTTCAAGGAAAAGTTTTTATTTATTAAAACTTAATGCACTAGTAAAATCACTGTACAAAGGCGGACTTAATGCCTTAGGCATTTCTACCAGTCCACCTTAGGGTGGTGCAGAGACAACATGGCAGGTGCAACTTAAAGAAAAACTAAAAATAGAGAGAAGAAAAATAAAATAAAATTATAAATACAATAGATACATACATACACATAAACAAAGTTATTAAGAAAAAACGAATGCAACGAATTAACGCTGTGATAATTCTACCAACTTCTTGCGAATGTGCTCACGTGCCTTCACCTTAAAGGACAATCGACTTGTTACCGTCCTGATGTTCAGAGGGAGCGCATTACAAAGGAAAAAACAAAAAAAAAAAACAAATAACTATTACAAAACAAAATCGAACTCACGACAACAACTACCAACACTACTAACTACTATTACAATCGACCTTCAATTGATGCCTTCGTTGTAACTAGGACCCTAGACGGAATGCCAAGGCCGATGAAATTATCAATTGCACAGTAAATATTGATGGAAACCGATCGATGGTAATAGTATTGATGTTCATATCTAGATTAATGTTTTAACCTTCAATAACGACAGCTGAAAATAATGGAAAACTGTAAATAAATTGCTTTTCTGTTGACATTTCAACGGCATCAGAATTGCCGACCGGTCCAGGTTTGTTGCAGTGTAGACTCATACTCGAGCATTTATTTCAACTTAATCCTTTACAGACATTTTTGAATAGTCCAGGAGTTGGTAAGTTAGTCAGAATTATGAAGTTATTGTCACGTAGATACGTTTTGTGGAAATTCTTGCACGTTCAATCAATTTTCGAGACCCTGGTTACATCATCTAAAGTACTATTGTTTACACTGTGTTACAAACAATGATATTTATCATAAAGATCTTGAGACGTATTTTGTGCTTTAATTTTAATTCTGTGTGTGAAACTTGGCTATCGCATTAGTATAAATAAAAAATAATTCTTGTGACATCATCGTTCAAATATCTACCTGCCGGGGACCATGTAAGAAAATGAAAAAAAACCACGAACACAACAGTTGCTTAGCATAAACAAGCAACCTCACAAAAAAAAACATTTCTTTACTTAAAAATATAAACACTTAAAGTTATCGTAAACTTGTAGAACGACTTCCCAGTCGTCCTTGAGCGGAAGGTCGCCGCGCTTTCATTGGTCAGTCCAAGGGCGCTGAAGTAGTGACGTGGCTCACTATGTACCACTGTACTCTAGTTAGTGTTGTGTGACGTACTCTGAACGGGGTCGCGTTAGGCAACACGGGGGAGGCTAGACGTTTTGTTATTAATGTCTTAAGTAGAGCACCTAGCGTTCTGGGGCCGTTGTTATATGGTGTCCAAGCTATTTCCACAAATCTGTTCTGATGCCGAAATAGTGTGGTGCTATCTGTCTTGTATTGGCTTCCTCTTTCATCAATGTATGTTTTAATGCTGTAGCCCTTTGTTAAATTTCAGGCAGGGGTCGTGCAGAGCCTGAATCTTCATTTTGGGCTTTGTCATTTGTTTGTCCTTGGGACGGATGGTGTAAACGTCTACACAGATTGAGAACAACTCAGGCAAAAAAGTCATGTAAAAGTGGATCTTCAATAGGGAATACGCATGCCATTTTTTATTTGCTAAGTATGTGCTAATACGAGCTTATAAGTATTCTATTAGCTCTAGTAAACAAGGGCCATATTGGTCACTTTAGTCAATTGCAAGTGTCTCGATTCCATTCACCTCCAGAAAATTTGTTTTGATCCCGCTAAATTGTTCTCATACGATGTTCGTTTCTTTCTCATAAACATGGGTGACGACATTGTAGGTACTCTTATAAAAACAGCCACACGGGTCGAATTCAAGGTTAAGTAACGCTTGCCGAGGTCGGTCTATGGATGGGTCACCATCTTAACGAACCGAGATTCCTCAGTGTCTCGAAAGTACGGTAAGCTGTTGGTACCTGTTGTCATTTGTAGATCTTTGCCAGTCGTTACGGATCGTCAGAAGTAAGAAAATCTGACTCTAGTCTTGCCAAGAACTTCCGTGTTACCCAGTTAATGGGTTGTGGAGGTCAGATAGGCAGTCACTCCACGTACAATACTGGTATTCCGACGAGCTCTTGTCACCGTCGGCGTTCCGGCTGTGTTAGAACCCAATGGCCTGGCACGCGACGATGGCAAGAGACCGGACGGCATGTCATTATTTCCATGGAAGATGGGTAGGCCATTAGTGTGGGACGCTACTTGTGTCGATACTCTTGCGCCATCCCATCTTCCTAGCTCTTCGTGCTGTGCTGGCGATGCCGCTGCGGCTGCAGAGAACCTCAAGCGGCGGAAATATAATAAACTTGTTGGTAGTTATATTTTTGAGCCGTTTGGGGTTGAAACTCTCGGGTCTTGGGGTCCGAGTGCACATAACTTATTTAAAGATCTCTCAAGGCGCTTAGTTGACACTACACGTGACCCAAGGGCTGGCTTTTACCTTGGTCAAAGAATAAGCATTGCCATACAACGTGGCAATGCCGCCAGTCTTTCGGGTACACTTCCAGTCGACAGCGATGCGGATGAATTTTTCGACGCCATATTTTAGGGTTTAGTTAGTTAAGTATTTATGGAATAAATTGACATTATCATGAAAAAAAAAGGTATTCAGCAGAATCCGGTTGGACTGGATTCCGACCCCAATAGAGTTGGAAAAAAGCTAGGCAGACGATGACGTATGTAGGTAAGAATTATAAATTCGTAAATCCGTGACGCATCCCAACTCTACTGCCATCGATGACGCCATGGAAGAGGCGAAGTTTTGGGCAACAAAATTTGATTCACTGTCGTGTCGAAATAAAACTGAAATAACTGAAGGAAGAACAAAGAAAAACATTGATTTTCATGCATTTATGCTTAAGGCAAGATTACTAAGTGTATGTCATATCATAACATGGTAGTATTGATGTAGAGGAACCGACGATTTGTGTCACCTGTCTGTCCTCTGTCATATTCCACGACATCTATCACAAAAAAAAGGTTTCCTATTTTTATCCCAATAACCGGCTCCCTGGTGGCTTCCCTGTCCCTGGCCTACTTAACTAGAAAATAACTCAATAAACCAGGTTACATTGTTCAAGGAGCTCACAAATCTATTCCCCGGTTACTTCCTCCAACTTGCGTGAGAGAATAAGCAGATGTTGGTTAAATTGTGATACTGAGGCAACATAAACTTGTTGGTTTACGCCGGGAACAACGGTTTGTTATAATTTGGAATTGTCTTGCAGATTTCGTGACATGATATCCATTTGAAATCACAATACAGCACCATAAAATATAATATTTCTGTCTATTAGGGTTCATTTCAAGTAACCTTATTTCGGTTATAATGTCCATTAAGAGCGTCTTCTTTTTTTCCAACCACATCATCACAAACTGTTTTGTAGTTTCTTTATTTTCCTTTTTCATCCGAAGGTTCTTATCCGTTACCTACATCAAATACCTAATTTTTTTTTAAGCTAAGCCCGTTACAACCTAAACGCAAATAATGCTATTGACTGTTGTAAAGTAATTCAGCCAATCACAGCGGGAAACAAAAAATATTGTGACAAATTGACAAACGAGCGCTTCGTTTGACAATTTGTCACAATAATTTTTGTTCTAGAAACTGGACCTAATATTGGACGTGGACCTAGTGGTATTTCACACTATTTATTCTCAATATCATTCTGACAGACCAAAAAAAACCATTTCCATTGTAAAACTGATCGTTTCCCACTAAATATTCTTTGACAGTCATCATTGATTTATCGTTCGGAACTCAGCGGATCCGGGGCACCGTTTAGGCATTATTCCGTGAATACCGGTGCGCCGCGGAATTTGCAGCTTCGCCGGAATCCGCGATTGCGGCGTGAGACTGCAATTGTGCATTGAGGGCGGAATTCGCAATAATGTCTGTTGTACTTGTGGTATTTGTAGTTATATGTATTGTATAATACATATCTTTAACACGTTAAAACGTATATTTGGCATTTATAATAAGATTTTTTAATATCGATGCCAAAATGCCTTCGACATGATCATTCTTTTATCCTAATTTAATTATTTCTTCTACTACTATAGAAGTATAGAATACTTCAATAGTCGCCATCCCTGTAGTAATCCCTTTTCTACACATATTTTCTTTCTGACAGTCCAATCATATATCAAAATTCTTCTCTTATAGCCTGTATCCATAATCGTACTCAAAACTTTCTTCACGACATTAAAGTAATTACTCCGCACCACATGACCTTACCATGACCAGCGATTTCCACAAAACGCCATCGGCGATTTCTATAAAAAATGTAATAGCACCATATATATTTATATACATATATACATATGTCCCAAGATATATTATGTTAAAAGCACCATGTGGATATAGTTTCAAATACCTTAAAGATGGGCCTTAAGATGCCCCTCTGATCTATTAAAAGTAGGCCAGTAGGTCAAATGAGAGTAAAAAATCAATCGAAATGTAAACGACATTTCAGGCAATTCAATCTTGACATTATCAACTCAAGATCTTTCCTTGAGATGGCTAATGATGCAGGTTAAGATCTGCATCGAGCATCTAAAGGGCTGTTGTATCTGAATAGGTATGATTTTCCGTACCACTTATTTGTGAACCTTGAGGATCTTGAATTTCTCAGTGGCAGTCCGGAATCTGGATTTGTGCTCGGCTTATGGGATTCAGCGTGCCCCTTATTAAATGGTACTTAAGTGTAATTGGCGAACTGTGGATGTACTAATAGGTACACCTCTGCTTTACTAAGATAATCCTAACCATATTAATTCATACTGATATAATAAATATTTATTTATTAACACTTTACGCACACAAATGAACAGAGGTGGACTTAATGCCATAGGCATTCTCTACCAGTCAACCTTTAGGTGATGCAGAGAATGGTGGTAGGTGCAATATGGAGAATAAAAAGCGATTGATATTTTACTACATACAAACATTTAAATAAATAATACATGTATATAAACTATACCTACATACAATATAAATATATAATAAATACTCAAATTAGTAGTAAACACGGGTAGAACAAGTCCTGAATTAGGACATAATATTCGTCCCGGGAATTTGTTCCCTTGGGATAATTTTCGAATTTGATTGTGTTCTAAAATCTATATTAACGCGATCGAAGTCGTAGGCAAAGCTAGTTATGCTATAGTTTAAAGGTAATGTTGCAACAATGAACAAAACAACTTTATTCTTATTTTTACCCTTTAGAGTAAAATATGTGAAACGTAATGCTTGCACTAGAATATGTCCTACAAGCAAAAAGCGACCAGGCTCTAGACAAGTGTCATTCTGACAGCGATAGCGTGGCGAAGACGGTTGCCAAAACGTCAAAAATGTATAGGATTGACAAATTCTGTCGAAACGTCACGTGATCAATCCCTTATATTTTGGCATTTCGACAACCGCCATCGCTAATAAAATGGCAGTTTGTCTAGAGACTCTTAGCTTACATAAAACCCATCACTACGTAAAGATGTCAAGAGCTCAGTTATATCACAAAAACGAAACCTTCAGGTATCTAGTTACTTGTTCAAATACGAAGGAACGTGACCAATTAGCCTAGTTACCACATTTAATAACGTTCCGAGTCTTTGTCAGCCCTATCTGCGTCTAGATCAGAATTTGTATTCAGGTACGATGCCGGGAATTAAGCGGGAGCTGGCTCTTGGACTGTTTGCTGAATTTTCGGGATTCGTTGTTCTCTGTGTGTTTTTGTTGATTGCGATATTGGTTCACTGTTATGATTTGTTTTGGTAAGTGTTGATGCTGTACAGATGCTTAAAAACGGTAGGAACTTACTTTAGAAAGACGTATCCTTGTTTCACGCTTGCAGCCGTATAAAATTAACTTTTAATAGTATTCTTTGTGTTATGTGTGTGTGCTATGTTCTAATAATCTCATCACACTATCACACTTCACACTATCACATCACATCACACTAATATGATAAATGCGAAAGTTTGTGAGTGTGTGTGTATGTTTGTTACTTCTTCACGCGCAAACGGCGGGACTGATTTAGATGAAATTTGGTATGGAGATTGTTTGAGTCCCGGGAACCATAGGATCGATAGAAGTTTTTATCCCGGGAGTATGTTCCCTTGGGATAATTTTCGACAATCACGCGGGTTGAGCCGCGGGCGGCAAATAGTTTTAATTAATTGTGTTATTATCTGCGCATAATGTAGTGCATGCTGTGCTTCCCTGTAAGTGATGAGGCACTTAGTCTTAAGTTTGCAATGTACAAACTATAAAGCTACAGTGTACTCATTGTTAAGAAGCCTTATAATAAATAAATAAATCCGTAATTAGTTGTGTTGGTTAACTTGTGATCTAATTTAAATATCAGCTCAAGATAAAAGCTCTACCTAACTACGGTGATGCATCTATGAAATGTTAATTTCTATCTAGGGTCAATAAATTGATGTTCGTAAAAAAGCAAAGCTCCTGATTAAGGCTTCAATTCTTTGTAACTAAGAATTATTGATACGCCAAATTAGAATACGTAAAACCCAGGACACACAGGACCTCTAAAATCTGAAACAGTCTTATTATTTTAAGTCTGGAACATTCCGGAATGTTCCACATTTTCCCCGCACTATTCTCGCACGAAGTTAGTCCCTTGAGCTGGGAGGCTCATCGTGGTCTAAATTGTCGCTCATTATTTCCGACCATGTGCCGGAAATCCTTATATTTTTGTTATTACACAGACAGGAGATATTATTATTAAGGATTATCTTGTAATGGACATGGATGCAGGCTCTTCTCTGATGAGTAAGGATAGTAGTATAGTTCTTAATCTTCATCATAGTCATTTTTTGTTCTTATTACCCTAATGCCCAATTTATTCGATATCTTCTTCCCTATCTCTATTAGCCGTCATATCAGTATTCACCTGAAGGTAAGCGAAGATGTGGTCGACTATGATGCACGCTTGACTAAAAGTTACCCATTCACTTTTGATTTAAAGACCCCCAGGTTGAAGCTATCAGGGAACACAGACTCCGGTAGGGATTTCCACTGCTTAGCTGTACGCACAAAAGTTTTGTGCGTAAGTGTAGAATATCCCGTCGGGAGTCGCAGGGCGATCCCCGGCCACCGCAGGCGCGGGCCTGCGGACAGCGAGCGTTGGGTGGCTCGCTGCCCGATCACCACCAGGCCCGGGTCGATGGCGCGTTGTGTTTCACGCGCACCTCAAAGAGAAGTCAGCATAGAAGACGGGGCCCGCTAAGGCCAGAGCCTGCCAGGGTTGCGGAATTTGTTCGAAAGAGTCACCGCGACCCTGGAACGCATAGGGCTTTAGAAGGAACACGGATGGGTTTTAGTCAGTAAGAGTCTGACACGCCCTTCTGCTCCACCCAGAGCGGAAGAAGTCATTTGATGATTTCCCATGCTTAAAAAGAAAAAAAAGTGTAGAATATCCACCACACATACCAGTGGTGCATCGCCGTACGTCTTCTAGTCTGATAATGAAAATGTGTAATATTTTGTTATTACCGCATATTTTTTGGGTTGGGTAATACTCCCTCCCTGCGTCAGTGTTTTCGAACGCATACAACCCTAATCTCTTCAAAATTAGAGTGAACAGGCTTCTTCTGGGTAAGCTCGCTCCTTCGTCGACTTTGTCTCTGTCATCTATGACCTAGACTAGAGTCAAGAGCAAACCCATATTAAATTAAAAAAAAAATATATATATAAATACCGCCCTGCATGATTTAAGACAGACTACGTTGAAATTACCTGGATGTAGGTAATAAAACGAGAAAATTCTCATGTGAGAAGTTTATGAACGTGAAATGAAAAGATGTCTTAGTGTGCCCTATATGAGATGCTAATTAAATTATCATAGGACACGTTGCAAAACTGATTGGAACGAAATTGCTTCGTATAAGCTTCTTATACGCTTGCAAATTTTGTATCGTCTCACGTAAAACCTTGTTCTAGAAACATTTAGGGATTTTAGCAGAATAATTAATTTTAGAATCTACCTGGATTTTAATTTCGCCGGTTTGCGTCATGAATGGTATGTTAACAAATATATTAAGATGTTTCTGATTGCCACAATCCCTCACCATTGTTACAACAAATATGAGAGCTCAGCATGGAGTCTAAGCACGGAATCGACATTATGTTTTGTCAAAGTTTTCCATTCGGATTTTCTCATTACGAATTGATTCTGGATTTGGGCCTATAAGAGACTTCCCTTCAAAACAGACATAATCTGGGTGTTATATAGGAATTTTATATAGTTCCTCAACGACTGCGACTATAATAAAACTTAAATCAAATACTTTGTTTTTTGTAGTACATACTGCTTTCAATTACCTCGTAGTACGAGTAGCTCGTAGTTTAAATTTTTGAATCCCTACTTATACATATGTATGACCTTCCACCTCCCAAACCATGCCTCAAATGACTTCTCATTTAGAAAGCCATTATAACCGCCATAGCATTCTCCATCGGGACGAAAACGTGGACATTAACAAGGCTACGTAAATCACGCATGGTCATAGACCACTCAGATACAATCTACACGTAATAATGGTCGTTTGCCATAATATAGGGGGCGCCACGCTCGTTACGGCCTGATACGACTGAATAATTTAGTTGTCTGGACGTTTGGCTAGCTGAATGGTATTACATTCGAATGTTTCAGTGTGTTTTGGTTGACCTATAATTGCCTTACCTGAGGGCAATAACCTCTTGTCATTTGAAGAAGATACGTGACCTTCACGCTTTTTCGATGCGTGCTCATGGTGATTTCAAGTTCATTTTGACTTAAAACGGTCATAATGATATTGGAAAAGTCACCTTGGTACTTTTTACTGTCTTTTTGGGTATGAATTTGTTTGGTTTTATTTGGGTTAAATAAGACTGATCAAGACAGCCAAGCCGGAGATGTCCCTGTGTTTATGTATAACTTCTACAAGTTTTTGCTATTCCACCAATTCGCACTAAACGTTTCCAAACGTCTTTTATAATGCGCACAGCAAAGGAGTGGAACTCTCTGCCTGCGTCTGTGTTTCCGAACGCATACGACCCTAATCTCTTCAAAATTAGAGTGAACAGGCTTCTTCTGGGTAAGCTCGCTCCATCGTCGACTTTGTCTCTGTCATCTATGACCTAGACTAGAGTCAAGAGCAAACCCATATTAAATAATAAAAAAAAAAAAAGTTTACTCCTACGAGCATTGTTGTCAAGTTATTAGTAGGACTTATATCTTTTTTTTATTTTTTATGGTTTTTTTTCAGTGGAAATATATGATCATGGGCGATTCTTTGAATTGAACAAACGTGCTTGCATCGTCATAGAACGAAAAAGACTCAAAGTTAAATAAACCTTATTTAATTGTAACAAATGTGATGCTCGCTCAAATGATTCATTCATTGAAATAAAAACTTGTAAATATCATTACACATTTTATTTTTTAAAGCTCTAAGCGTTTTTCTTCCTGTGATCATTAGTGTTGTTCATGTAATTTTGAATAAAACATCTGTTTGTTCTTATTTTATTTCTTTCAAACGCAGCTTTGACGACAAAAACACATGAGGAGAAAAAAAAACAATAAAAAATTCAAAAGATTGTAAATGTTTAAAAAAATAAAACTGATACATTTTTTTTACTAAGAAATTCATGAATTAACGTTAGAAAATTCACAATCGAAAGTATATATGCTAAGACCCATATTCCCCAGACAAATAAACAGAAACACTTTTAATTGTACCAGCTCTTCTTTAAACTAATATAATGACCATAATTACTACAAATGAATTTGGAACTCAATTGTTATGACAGAAGGTTCAAAGTTTTACAACGACCTTCCCAACCATGTCCCCTCTAAGCATAGCGATAAAAGCACTCGGCAGTTCTTCAAAGCCATTTGTAATGGACTCCTTCACTTTGATAGAACCCTTCTCGATCCATTCCTTGATCTGCTGTATGGCAGCTTTCTGTTCCTGCCAGCTCCATTGAGTAAAACTGAAGCCTTGAACTCTAACAGAGAGGGGAATCTTAGGTATTTTTATCAGCGCAGGGTTCCCGTACGAACTGGTAGAGCCACACACAGCGACGCGGCCATTGTTTCTCATGCACTCCATGACGGCTACAGACAAGTCTCCTCCGACATTGTCGAAGTAGCAGTCGACCCCTTTCGAGACGGAAAAAATAGCCTCCTTGACGTCCTTCACCGCTTTATAGTTAAACGCGTGGTTGAATCCCAGTTCTTCCGTCAGAATGCGTACCTTTTCATCGGTGCCAGCAAATCCGATGACGACGCAGCCCCTCACCTTGGCTATCTGACCGGCGATGGAGCCGACAGCGCCCGCCGCGCTCGACACGCACACTACTTCACCAGGTTTCGGCTGACATATATTCAAGAGGCCGAGATAGGCCGTTATGCCCGGCATTCCTAGCGCGCCTATCGCCAGAGACAAGGGTAAGTCCCCAATTTGTGGGTCGTACGGTTTAATGCCAAATATGGGGTCCGGTTCGCCGTCCAGGATAGCATAGTCGCGCCATCCGGAATGTGAGACTACGGTCATTGCTACCGGGTACTCGGGGTTTGTTGTCTCTATAACTTTGCCGACTTGGAAGCCGAATTGTTCGTAAGGCGCAATACGCTTGTTCGCGAAGGACCTCATGTAGGGATCCGTGCTGATGTACTCGGTTTTAACGACAAACTGACCATTTTTCAACGATGGCGGGTAGGTCTCATCGCGCATTTCGAAATCTGCAGGTTCCGGTAGAAAGTCTTTAAAAGGACTCGTCACAACGTATTTTAGTATTTTCATTTTTTTAAATGATTTTAAAAATCGCATGAAGTTGTGGGTTAGTTAGGTATTTGATGAAAAAGAACTGTAATTAATTTTGACACACTTTAAATAAAACTAAAGAATAAAAAAAGATGAAGAATAAAAAACAAATTTATAAACTGATGGCACGCCACTGACAGCGTTGAGAGCACTGACAACTTCTAGCTGTCTGCTGTCACTCCGTTTGACAAGCCAGCACGTTTCGTTAATGCATTCGAAAAGCTCACGAGTCGCTTACTTACTGTTAATTTACCTTCAATAAATGTTATTTGCTAAATGAGCTTTGAAAATGTATGGAGAACTTCTGGTAGTATAAATATAATCTGTCTGTGATATTTTTCAGTGCTTAATGTACTGAAATTTCTTTTATAAAAAAAAGAGGCTGGCTGTTACTTGTCTTTTGTATTTATTCCATAGACCAGGATTTCTAGAATTTGGTCTATGATCTATATTTGAACACTAACCTCCTTGGTTTCCGGGCAAGTGGTGGCGGTGGTGGTATATGTTCCTATTCATAACCAGAGTATTGGAAAAAGCAATTTCCGAACAAAACATGCACAAAACTTCCAGAACTATAAAATAACTTGTCGCTCTTTCAATCATCCCTCGTTGGTTTTCATGTAATGGATTCATCCACCTAAATATGAATATAACATTTTATAACAAGCAAATTGTGTCTACACGGAAATAAAGAGTTACTTCTAAAAGGGCGCAAGTGTATCAAAGCACGTAGTGACTTAAGCCCTTGTCGAATGATGGGTGTGAATGGGCTGGCCCATCCGTGCCGGTTACTTCCAACCCGGTGCTCAGGGTATACGTATATCTATAATTTAGCCACCAGGTGGCGGGAATTGATAAGGTTCCACGATTTTTATACGATATTCCTCCGTTTCGTTCATGGTGGTGAAGTTTGTATTTTATGATTTTGGCATCGTGTTATTATTGTTCTGGTGTTTGAAAGATTAACCTGTTTTAGGTGTTAAATTATAAGTAACTAGTGGCCCGCCCTGGCTTCGCCTGGGTATATTTTTTAATTTCTTTCATAAGGACCTTCTCCTGACAATAAAAACACAGCACACAGCAATAAAAGAATTAGCGAAATGGGTCCAGCCGTTCACGCGTGATGTCGTGATCAAGAGAAATAGAGATTAATTTTATATATATAGAAGATGTTTAACCGAGTTTCTAGGGCTTAGAGCAGTCGTGAATAAAATATAATTCAACTGCTTGATCGCACTATTTATACTATATCTTATAGTAATTGATTGTTTTGTGTGTACAATAAAGAATTAGAACCATAGTTTACTAGTAAGTGTCAACCACAAGAGATATTTCATATTTTTCTAGGCAGATAAAAAGATAAACCAACACCACGCGACGTCTTTCGGCAATTATTCTTTCGAATAGCTTGGAAACCTCGTCGAGCAGGCAAATGGGACGATATGCAGAGGGAGACTTCGAGTCTCTGCCCGCCTTCCTCAACAAGACCAACCCAGCCTCATTCCAGGGAAGTGGGATTAGAAAAAAAAAGGCCCACGTCCCTCCAAGTTGACTCAAACGATTAGTCAGGGAGAAGATTATACGATTTTGAGCCTCTATTTTTATTTATTAATTTTATATTACACCACATACTAAGCACAGAATAAAAATATACAAAAACAAGTGAACAATGGGTAGTGTTATTGCACAGGGCAATCTCTTACAGACAAAATTTGGTTGAACTCAATCTGTCTACTTCGGGAAGATACATTTAGGACTATTTCGTTTTGTCATGTAATAGCTACGGATCAGTGAACAAATTATAATAATGCTTAACAGATCGGAAAAAGTCTTGAAAAAGTTTAAATGGTTTTTTTAAAGTTAATCTGTTCTATATAATAAATCTTGAGAGTGTGTAACCAGTGAATTGTTAACGCGGAAAGCGCAAAGCTCAACGGAAACTTAATAAGCAATGAGGATCTTTATCGAGATATACTTACGATTTAAGTCTGGTAACTTGAATGTTCTTTTGAATAGAGTAGCCTTTGTAGAATATATTGTTTGAGGGAGTAGTCTCCACCTCAACTTATGGACTAAGATCTCAGAGCTGGACCTCGCAAATTTTCTCACTAAAAAAAAAGTGTGGGATAGAATAGTGTTAGTATGTACTTTTAACATACGCATACATGCTAGCTTGGGCCTACGACCGATATCCAGGTATCAGGCGCAATGAAAAAAAATACCTTAGAGGGTCTGATAATTGATCCGGAAGACTGTAGTTAGTATACTTTGAAAGCGAAAATAAAACGGGAGGTTTTCAAATAATTTGAGAGAATAATAATTTCTTCTTTGTTCGGCCCGGGAATCACGTCAAACATCGGACCTCTAAGCCTCATTTTTACAGAAGCAATTACAGAGCTCGTATCGCTGCAAAACCTTCATTAAATGTATAACATTAAATGTATCAAAAACTATGTCTTCATCGTCATTATCATATCAGTTGAAAGACGTTCCACTGCTGGACATAGGCCTCCCCCAAGGGGAAAGGTTTGCTTTAATCACCACGAGACCAGCGTAGTAGTTGCAATACACAGATAATGCTGCTGCCTATTCTCTGGTGAGTCCCTTAGTCGCCTCTTACGACACCCACGGGAAGTGATGGGATGGTGCTATTCTTTCATTATATTTAACACTACATATACATACAAAAACTATGTAATAAAATATTAAGTACGAGTAGTAAACCATAAAAATATCTCCTTTCATATTTCTATGTGTATGCCGACCTACATCCTTATCCCCACAGTATTATATAAAAGTGCTGTTACATAAATCATAACGCTTATGGTTAAAAAGGGGTAAAAAGAGGTCCCACAGGGTCCCACGTCGCTTTGGACTTGTAAAGTAATCTATTTCCCATGATATTGGTCCTCAGGCCGACCTCCCGAGGCTGGCGAATTGAAAACTATCGGGAACTCCAGGGAATTGAGGGAAAAGTAGTTCTAAAGGTGCCTTGATAGATTGCAGTGGTGATAGAATTTGGGAAGTGCGTTTTGTTTAGATTTAGAGTTAGTTGCTGTTGTCTTGTTTACTGTTCCTTAACCTTTTGAACGCCAGAGCATAAACGCATCGGCGTGCCCCCGACAAATTCGCCGTACTTCTTGTCACATATTTGTGACGTTTGGCGTACAGGGCATGCGCTTCCTTGTCATGTTTACGTGACAATGGCGTTCTAAAGGTTAAGCTTTAGATCAAAAACTGAAAAAAAATTCAAAACAATGTTTTTATCCGCATCTTGGCCCCCGTGATCGATTCCAAGGGACTCGTGCATTATCTAGAGATCAATAGTAGCTGTTTAAGTCCAGCTCTAGTGTAGTTTTGTTTCAGTAAAACAATATTTCGTAATCGATTTAGAACAGAGACTGCATCCTACAAAAAAAAAAACAAATGATTAAACCTGTTTTTACCCGACAGCGAAAAAGGAAAGGTAATGAGTTTAACAGTCTTTATATGTATTTTCGATCGTAGCTCAAAAATGACTCATCAGATTTTTAATATTAGTTAAGACTAGCTGCCCGCGACTTCGTTCTAGTGTATGTTGGAAAATAAAAACCTGTCGCTAAGATACGATAAACTAACAGTCCTGCATTGCCTGACCCCTCTGAGAGTTGAGATTTATATGTCTTTTCTTTCGTTAAAGATATAAACGTGTTCTGCCAACCTCCTAAAGGTATATACGTTCGTCAATGAACGAAAATTATATAAATGGTACCATCCAGGAAAAAGAATTCAAGATTAATTAAAGTGACGATAAAAACGTACAAAAAACTACTCTTCAAATGCCTAATTACCTCTTCAACACTCCGAAAACAATTTCACAACAACCTCTCCCACTCTTTACACAAAACCTCTTCCCACAAAAGATCCTCCTCGGTATCTCCTCTGAGAGGAAGTCTAAGAAAACCGTGTACAAAGTATATAAAACGTTTGATTTATCCGCGTGTGCGGGCGACGTTTACCGCTAGCCACTTATGTGGAGTTCCGTTGACTGCCGACAAGGGTGCTTGTCTACTAGTTTAGAGAAAAAATGTTTAAGTAGGGTAGTGTTTAGTTACTTCATAAGTTTAGAGTTTAATACTGGTTCCTTCTTTTATTATTAACTAGCTTCTACCAGTGAAAGTTATCCCAAAGGAACTTAATCCCGGGTTAAAAAGTATACTATGCCCTATTTCAGGACATGGGCTACCTCTGTGCCAAGTTAGGGATGTAGCGGCATCAATGCCGCCACATGAAAAACTAAGAAGCAAAATTTGTACAGCAACAAAAAGAACCGCAACGCCATCTACGACGAACTAACAATGAAATGCTGCATCGCGCAAGCAAAGTTCTCCGTGCGATTTGAACATATACAACAGTCCGAATATCAACTATCGGGCAGTTGCCCACCAGACACAACAACCGTCTGGTTCGGAGGATCCTCCCATTTTCAGTGGGGGTGTGCGGTACTTTACTCTCTGTACCGCATACCTCTATAGGTACATGCAAATAAAATTAGCTAGTGGAAGAAGAGGGAACAAACTGATAGGCAGACACACAGATAGTTATTTTTGCATTTTTCGTATTATGGTCGACGCCAGATAAATTTCCAGTCATTGCTCTTTCCTCAATATCTCTTCGTAGGTACCTACAATAAATTATGAATCGTTTTTCATTACTAGAAAATATAAAGGCTCACGATAGATGTCGATTCAGGACAGCTTTATGTCTTTATTTCTGTTTTCGCTAGTATGTCAATAAATGTGGGTGGGTCATTTACCGTTATCGCAAATTTATCTGTCGTCGACCATAGTATGGATTTGTCTGTATGTTTGAATGCTTGTTACTCAATCAAGCTTCAACGGCTGTGTGTGGGAATTGTTTTCTGGATGGGAACATCTTGGGTTGATCTAGGACAGTCGTCACGGGTAGTCGGAAGCCTGAAAGTCAGATATAATTTTTTCCAAGGATCTAATGAATACGGTTGCAATGTTAATGTGAAAGCATTAGCGACGGATTGCGTTCATTGTTGTATTACTTAATAAGGCCACTGGGTACTTTTATAGTAGGTGTGTTGTGTAGAAGTGGGGTTCTGTTCAATACAGTAGTCTATTGTGGATATCTGAGTACCACTTTTAAGATTGTGGGTTCTCGTTATTATGATTACCCAAACAATTAATTAAAACGTGACTGCAGAAGAATCAAAAGAAAATGAAATAGGCGAGCTCAACAAATCGAGAATGTTCGCACAAGAGCACGTCAAATCAGTCGCCGGTAGGGAAAATCGTCTCGGGCCGAAAAAAAAACTGGTAAAAAACCGGCTGGAACCGGTGAAATCCGGGGTCGGTGCCAACTTTCCGCTCCAGCGGGATGACTGGGCGCTTCCCGCGCGGAATGACCCTCTCACTCAAGAAGTTTTGGACGAGGCATAAATTAATAGCCTTTTTTGGCACTCCGGGTTTTAGAGACGTAGTTAGTGCAGCAGTGTATAAAAGGTTTTAGTGGTACGTTGGTTTTTGTTAAGGAAAGTTAATTAATATTATTGTTTAGTGACCTTTAACATTGTACATCATAGCGGCATAGTTATTATTGGGCTAACAACACAGTAGCAGACATTTGAATCTTCAATATTTATTTTTTTCAGTTTCATATTCGCACTCAATCAATACGTAAGCCTCTAAAATACGATAAGGACACTCAAAAAAGCACTTATTTAACTAATTTCCTCAAAACATGTAAATAAACTTCCCAAGGATGCACCATCTGCTCGTTATATTCGACATTTTTCAAGTTTCAGAAACAAATTCCTCACAAACTTGCAAAGTTTCCCGCTCATTATTTGTCCTTTCGTCGTACTGTATGGATCAGAATGTTGGGCTGTGAAAAAGACGGATGAGAAAAGATTGCATGTAGCGGAGATGAGAATGTTGAGATGGATGTGTGGAGTATCGAGAATGGATAAAGTGAGGAATGAGTTCATTAGAGGT
This sequence comes from Mamestra configurata, assembly GCA_002192655.3. Taxonomy (NCBI): domain Eukaryota; kingdom Metazoa; phylum Arthropoda; class Insecta; order Lepidoptera; family Noctuidae; genus Mamestra; species Mamestra configurata. The sequence continues at coordinate 69,302 of NDFZ01004961.1, read as the reverse complement.
AGCTTAAAAGTGGCGCAAGTAAGGGAAAAGTTAAAAGGGAACCGCTTATCTCGGTATGGTCATGTGAAGAGGAGGGATGAAATGCACGTAACTAAAAGAGTTATGAATATAAATGTGGATTGATGGACAGGGAGAGGGAGTCCAAAGAAAAGATGGATTGTGTTAGGAGTGATATGAAAGAAAAGGGAGTTAGTGATAGCGTGACGGTTGACAGGACAGAATGGAAGAAAAAAACGTGTTGCGCCGACCCCAAGTAACATGGGATAAGGGCAGGAAGATGATGATTTATCCGTTAAGTTGCCTCCTCCAAACATTCGTACATCACAATTCCCGTTCGGCCTACTTTCTTCGGTAACTGCAGCTCTTTTGTGAAACCAAGTGCCTTTTACCTGCGCCAGATAGTGTATCTTAGAGTCACATTTATTTTCTAGCATACTGCGTTTATGTTTTGATATTGTAAGGAATATTTTCTATTCTGTGGCGTCGTGGAAGTGAAGTTTAAGAGCGTCATAGGGTTGGAATGTTTGTAGCAGTTGTGTTTTTCGCAAAAGAAATAATCGTGTGTTTATTTTTTCTTATTTCCGGGTTTTAAATGTAATCAAATATGGTTGAGTACAACAATTAAGAACGTAGAGCCTTCTATGGAAAACCTACAATTATTTGTGTCATCTTGGCTTTTGGCCTTGGTTTGCCAATTTTTTCTAATATAGACACAGAACATAATTTGTTTTCTTTGCCTTTCTTGATGGATCCCTACTGTGATACTGTTATTTTTGTAACTCAACATGCTGAAGTACAAGCTCTCACATAATTCGACTGCAGAAGATTCCTTTACATAGTTTTAACGTACTACTTACAGTTTTATATCCTCATGAATTGACTGTGTGAGCTATTTTGTTGAAACCGAAATTTTTATTCAATCTATCATTTGTACAGTTTCACCACGCATCTTAGCTTGTGATTGTTGATCATCATCTGCCTAGCCTTTTCCCAACTATATTGGGGTCGGCTTCCAGTCAAACCGGATTCAGCTGAATACCATTATTCTGCTGGGGAGTTTGTTGCGCCACTTCTTCTTCCCAGCTAAAACACTAGGAAGTGGTGACGGGCGGGCGTTTTGGGGGACTGTCTTTATGTAGAACTTTGACGTTCAAAAAGTGCTGGCACTCAGCCTAATTTGAATAAATGACTTTTGAATTTTGAACCAGTATTTTACGTGGAGCGGCTGCCTACCTGATCTCCACAACCCATTACTTGGGTGACACGTTACTTCTTGGCAAGACAGGTGTCAGATTTTCTGGCTTCTGACAATCCGTAACGATTGCCAAAGATCTACAAATGGCCGGGACCAACAACTTAAAGTGCTTTCTGAGGCACAGCGGAATCTCGATATGTAAGATGGTCACCCATCCACAGACCGACCTCGACAAGCGTTGCTTAACTTTGAAGATCGACCCGTGCGGCTGTTATTATTAAGCCACGAGCTTCTCGCTAGCTCGAATTATACTACAACATTACCTACTATCTATCAAGCAACTATGACAGGATATTTTAGAGTCCTGCCCATCCCCCGGGACAGCTAGGTTTGGTAACGAGGACCCTTTATACCCCATGGGGCTCATAAAAGGTGACTCAGGGATAACGTTACGGGCCTGGCTCAGTCAGCATCCCTGCGCGACCTCATGTATCATGCGACGACAAAAAACGAGTGACGCAACGACGTAAACCTGTGCCATGTTTTCTCTACTCCGGATAAGATATGGTTTGGTTACTTGGCAGATAAGTGCAAGCCGTAATTAAAAAAAAGATCCACAAGTATGTAATTATTTATTAACCATTGTCAATATCTAGAATTAGCAATCCAGAAAAAAAATACATGCGGGGCAGTCTTTGGGGACTGCCGATAGAAGTGAAAACTAAGCGAAAGCTAAAGCGTTCGGTGACGATGACGCGAGTTCCATGATTTTTGTTCACCCAAAAAGTGCTCAACGCGCCTAAAGAAGTTTTCACTTCAAAAACAATAATTTATATACTTTTCAAAACTCTAAATAATATGATTTGCGAAGCCTTTTCTGTACTATGTTGGCGTCGACTTCTAGTCTAGTCTAATACCAGTATTTTACAAAGTTCCCCATGTAAAATACTAGTATTTAGCTACATCTTTATGTGACCTCCACAACCTCGGAACTTGGAAACACGATACCCCTTCGAAGTTTGACTGTCAGACTTGTTACAAATAATAAACTTAATAGAATTAAAACCTTTCAGTACAGTTGCTTTGCCCCAAATATGCCTGTCATTAGGAACTAAAAATCGATAGATGCCATCATTCAACAAAATTGATCCATATTTGACGTTATTAGATAATTTGTGTACACAAACTTACTGATTCTAATATGTAGAAATTCTCGCTAGCTCAAGTTACCGCAACGCGAAAGACAAAAATGTGTGGCAACTGCATATTTCTTGCACAAAAGTTGACATTTCTCGCCTCAGACTAGTCTTCAAAGGGAGCTTGGAAACTAAGATACATGTTTAACTTAGAAATACTTATACATATTATAGCGTCATGCATATTTTTGTTGTCATGAATTACTTGTTATTGGCTTATGAATTGAGAATTGGAGTTAACATCTTGTCAAACCCCACTTCAAAGTTCGATGTCAAAGATTATGTCTAAGTTTGTTAGGTTTTTAGGCAAAAGTAGAGCTTTAAAATAACTCAGCTCACTTCTTCTTCTTCTTCCCTACTATAACACTAGGAGTGGTGACGGGCGGGCGTTTTGGGGGACAGTCTTTAACTATGACGTTGAAAAGTGCTGGCACTCAGGCTAATTTTAATAAATGACTTTTGATTTTGATTTTAAATTCCGGAACCCGGGTTTTGTTTAGCTGTAATCTGTTGGTACCTACTCCACAACCAATTACTAAGATTGCGAAAAAATGTTAGCCTGAAAAAATCAAATGGTGTCTCTCATACTAATAAGAATCTCCACTTTCCAAAGACTCCTATTCGGTTTGGTGTGCGTTTCCACGCACACCGAACCGAATAGGAGTCTTTGGCTGGATATGCTGGATAGGACTTCCGTCCTATATATCCATATATATCTATATATCCAGCTTTGTTTTTGGATGGGAAATCATCAAATGACTCCTTCCGCTCTGGGCGGAGCGAGAGGAAGTGTCAGACTCTTACTGAATAAAACCCACCCTTGTTGCTCCAAATGCCCTCTCCCTCTTATCATATCCAGCCTAGCTCCGCTCAGAACGTAAAAACTTCTTAGGTCTTGACAGAGGCCCAACTAATCTTCCCCTCCTTTGTTACAGCCGCAAGAAATGAAACGCAGAAGGAGCCACTCCTCGGGCGTGTTGTGACGTGTTGCGCTACCATGCCGTCAGACGTCGCCACGATGCGCTACATACTGTTCTGTCTCCTCTCACTCTCCTTCAACAGAAACTTCGCGTTCGTCCTCGACAAACAAAACCCGTACTCGCAATTCCGCAAATGGAACGCCGGGCTGAATGGAACACTCGAATTAGAATTCAAAACTGACCAGCCGAACGGTCTACTTTTGTATACGGATGACGGCGGCACTTATGATTTTTTCGAACTGAAGCTGGTTAATGGAGCGCTGCGACTGAGGTATAACTTGGGGGGAGGTGCGCAGATTATCACTGTTGGCAGCAACCTCAATGATGGACATTGGCATAAAGTTCAGGTGAGTCCATTCACCGACCTGTTTTGTTTGGCTATCGAAAGTAACTTAGTTCCTACATTTTTATTGCGCTAACCTTCAAACTTCACCATGTTGTTTAAATTGAAAGCAACTTGTGTGAGGATCTGCCCTGGCATGCATACTATTTGCTAATCCACTGCCAAAAACATCAAACAACACAAATTCCTTGATCGAGGTTCGCTCATGTTTGCGTCGAAGTGTGTTCCCGTCTTTAGAACTATAACTAATTACCGTGTCATACATCGGGTGTACGAGGGGATTAGTGTGACGTCATCAGTACACAGACGAATGATACCTTTGTTCTGAGGTAATCTTTGTGGCCTTTTATGACACCCACACGGTGTAAAGGAGCATGTTTCAATTAAGTTTATACCAGTACAGCTGGATATCGTTGATGGCAAAGGCTTTTCTCGCCTTCTTGCATTTTTTCACTATGATGAACTCCTTACACAGGTGCAGTGCCAGCAATCAAGAGTGTAGAATAAATCGAACTCGTTGGCATAATGTATTATTATTTTAGATGTACTTTTTTGTGTATTTTATTGTTTTTTTATTTCATTTTTCTATTATTCATATTTGTAAATAGGTGAGTACCATTTATTGTAAAACTTTTATTTGAAAAGAGTACCTATGGAGTTTCTTGTCCGTTCTTCTCCATAAGAATCTACCTTTGTGAATGGACAGTAGAGTCGCTTTATTTTTATACATATTCTTTTAACTGTAATGTTGACGATCAAAAGTGCCTTTAAATGGCCTAATTGGAATAAACGTTTTGACATTAACTTTGATTTTGCAGACTTCCATGGGCTAGGTTAGGCTATGAATTCAATAAAGGGTATAGAAAATAGGCTTTTGTTGTTCATAATTAACCCTCTTAAACGATTAAAGCTCTGTTAACATCTGCCTGCGTCTGTGTTTCCGAACGCATACAACCCTAATCTCTTCAAAATTAGAGTGAACAGGCTTCTTCTGGGTAAGCTCGCTCCATCGTCGACTTTGTCTCTGTCATCTATGACCTAAACTAGAGTCAAGAGCAAAACCATATTAAATAAAAAAAATAAAAAAAAATGGAACACAATCACTTACTTACACGACAGCTAAAAACTTCGTCGTATCCCCCATACAAAATTTCAAGAAACCCTCGACACACGTCTACTCTCCCAACCGTACTAAGCCTTATTAAAAGCTACTTTAAACATGTTCCATCAATTAACGCCTCCGTTCTTCACCAGGTGGCGCGTCGCGACGAGCACACGTCACTGCAAGTGGACGGCATCACGCAGAGTAAGACGTCGCGCGGAAAGGAGTTTGTCTTCGGGAAGTTTAATTCAAACTCTGATGTGTTCGTCGGAGGGATCCCGCCATCGTGAGTTTTTATTCTTTATTTTTGATGTTCGATATTTGAATTTGACAAGTGCTTTCTTTTACGTAAAAAAGATGGAAGGACCAATAGGGAACTTGCAGGAACTATAGGTGGCAGCACAGAAGCGTCAATGTCTTCTATTTTTAATGTAAAAGTTTCGAATTTTTAATTCTAGATGGCATACGCAGTGCACGTTTTCTATAGCACTGTGTTTATGAAAATTGGTCCTACGTTCCGGTTGCAACTGCTTCTACAGATTTTAATTACAGAGGTTTTGTTTACTAAAAATACTGTCTTCATTGTGTAACTAGCTCGATAAAGATATTGATTAGTACGGCTTACTTGAAAAAATTTTCATCATATTTCCAAAACCATTTTGCAGAACTGTTAAGGAACTCTTCGTTAGGTACCTAATCGGTTTAAAACACTGAAACATGACGTCAACAAACGGCGAAATCTAGATAACAATAGGCATTTAATCAGCTCAAATTAAATTAGTGTTTCGTTGTACATGATAAAAGCGATGAACTACAAATGTATCATAATTAATTAATTGCTACTGCGTATGATTTCAAAACGTGAATGTATTGTTAGTTATCAATTCATTTCGTAGCGAATATTCATTTGTTTTGGGTTGCGTGCAGACTAGTACTGACTAAGTGATACAGGCATTATTGAAGTAGTTTTAAGTTCAAAACTGAACTATGGAGTGACAAATTCATGAGCTTAAGTTTGTTTCATGTCTTAGTAACTTTGGTGAGGGCTGTGAAAATTATTGATATCGCAACTTAAGTTTTATTAAAAAAAATTAAAGAAACACCCATTAAGAAACCTAGTATTTTTTAATAATGTTGTCCCACTGAACGGCAAAAGCATCCCAAAGACTTATATATGTATGTCTCCGGATAATTGCAAACTACGTAAGATTACAAAATATCTTGAGAGATTGTAATCTCTGAATAAAATGTCAAATGAACATTAAAATTTGTTCTGCAATTATACGAATCAAAATCTTCTATTCTATAATATCTCCGTGCGTTCCGAGATATTGTGGACTGACATAAACTGGCCACCTATCAGCTCTCTGGTCTACAATTTATCTGTTTTGGTGTGGTAGTTAAATTGGAAACCTAGCCCCTCATTGGTCTTTGTTTTCTCTGAATAGACCAATAAGAGCCTTGTTTCCAGGTTTACTATTACACGAAAACAGATAAAGGTTGACTGGTAGAGAATGCCTTGATGCATTAAGTCCGCCCATGTACCACTATTGTACATAAAGTTTAAATAAATAAATTGTAGACTTGTGCTGATTGGTCGCCATTTTATGACAGTCCACAATTTCTCGGAATTACTTCGAGAGATTATAGACTGTCAAATTTCATCCAAATTTGCCAGTCGTAAAAAGTATTCCAAATGTTCAGTTGACAATTTATCGAGTGTTTACAATCCCTCAAGGTATTTTATATTCTTACGGAGTTTGACATTTTCCGGTGACATTTAAATTCCAAAAAAAATGTTAAACGTTCTAAGAGGCTAAGTCAGCCGTATAATTGGCTGCCTAGCCTTTTGTTTTCACGGCGCCGATTAATCAGTGGCCTAAATGACGTCCAGCCAACGCGGCTAATACAACATTCAAAGAACGGGCTGGCAAATGCTTAGGACGTTCATAGAATAGGGTAACCGAATGACGAAAATAAATGAAATATTTAATTAAATTAAAATAATAGAAACACTTGGTGCCTGAGCTTGTAAACACGAAAATAACATTAAAAACTGACACAATCGTAGGTAATACACGTTAACCACAGCATACAACAATATCATACTGAGCCCGCCACAGGATTACCAGTACACCAACCGCAGCATATTAAAACCAATTACACTACCAAGGGAGACATTACCGTTATTTATTTCAGCTTACTTCTAACGAGACAGTTTAATTAAACTAAGTTAAACAGTTCAATCTTAACCGATGGTTAAGTTAGCAGCGAATTGAGAGATTACACTCGCTTTTAGTTAATTGCAATGAGTTAAGTGTCGGTTTAGCGATGTATATGTAGTTTAATATGTTTTGTGTGGATTGTGGTAATGTTTGGGAAACGTAAGAAAGAGAAATTAAAGTGTCGTTATGTTAAACGTTTGTGGAATTAACGGACGGTTACGATCGTCAGTTAATTGCGATTTAATGTAGATTGGGGTGGTATTTTGTACTTTGATTTATTATAAAAACAAAGTTTAACGTGATTTTAGAATTACAAAATATAATAATATATTGTGGAACATTTATTTGAACAGAGTATCTTGTCCATTTTTCTCTAAATTAAATGGAATGGACAACTAGAGTCAATTATTTTTCTTGTCTGTTACATTCGAAAGTTGCTTTTTATAGTCTAATACAGTGGCTCTCAACCTTTTAGTAATACTAATACGGGACCATTTGACAAGATATCTGTCTTCCCATGGACTACCAACTTTGTAGGGTATAAAAAAATAATTGTGACTGCATACTCTGTACCTACTAGCTTCTGTATCCGAATTAAGCAAGGTTACGTAGTGAGTAGCACTTTCTTGAATCTTTGAAAAAAATTGTCGTTTGTCTCTAAAAACCTTTTTTCTAATTAATTTACTTTCAAGTTCGTATTGGATGCATTTCTATGACTTCCTCTTTTCGAACACCTGTATGTTAAGTTTCAATTTATTCATCTGTGCGAAATATCGCAATTATATGATGGATGCGGACCCCTTCAGGTGCTGCCAGGGACCACCAGTCTGCCAGGGTTGCGGAATTTGTTCGAAAGAGTCACCGCGGCCCTGGAACACAAAGGGCTTTAGAAGGAACACGGATGGGTTTTAGTCAGTAAAAATCTGACACGCCCTTCCGCTCCACCCAGAGCGGATGATTTCCCATCCTTAAAAAAAAAAGGGACCACCAGTGGTCTGCGGACCACCGGTTAAGAACCACTGGTCTAAGAGAACTAAAAATTGAATTAAACTTGAATTTTAGAAAGTTATATCGATGTGGCGACCTTTGAGTATAGTGTATCTCACGAGATTCATGAACTAATTATGGACTAAGATCCCAGTGCTGCCAGCTCTCCCTTATTTTGTGACTAACAAAATGTGTGGGATAGAGTAGTCTTAGTGTACTTTTAACATACGCATACCTGCTAGCTTGGGCCCACGACTGATATCCAGGTACCAGATGCTAAAGCCATTTAATCACTTTTTTTTTTAAGTCTGTTTGTCTGTTTTAAGTCTGTGTGTTGATTTTTACGTAAGTTTTACAGAATATTGTTAAATAATTAGTAATTAAATAATATTTTAACGACTGATTAGCCATTGTAAAAGTCTAAGAGCTGGTTGCCATCTCGAGTGAGATCCTATTCACAAGGCTGAAATTTGGGCATAGTTTATTTAGTAGGTGCAAATAACGAAAGCTAAAGTCTGCCAGAATTTGAGAGGATGCAAAACTACCTCTTTGACTACTGAAATACCTTTGACAATTAAAAAAACAAAAGAGAAACGACCGTCGGCTAAAAGGTATGTGTATTATTGTGTATGTTAAAAGTACATACTGACACTACTCTATCCCACATCTGGAACCTCAGTCTAATAGGTTTAGCTGTAGAGGTCTGTCAGCATAAATGACGATGATTCTGACAGCTTATCGTTAACTTTATGAGCAAACAGCGCTAGAAGACATAAGCGTACAGAGAGACCCATACCACAAGTTACTAATCAACAAAATAGTATTCCAACTATTACTGAAATCATACCTTACACAACGTTCACAGATTTACCAATCGAAGCCCGTATTTTTACTGATACGATCTTTTTCACTAAACAACCTCACCTCCCAAACTTAAACGCTGAACTTTACGTGTTAAAGCTGCAATTCGAATGCACATTTTAGAAATATGTGTGCCCATTCAAATTCTCGCTTTAAATTTTATGTGTGAAGGTTTATATTGGAGTGAAAATTTTAGAGGAAATGCATGGGGGCTTTCAGTTAATTGGTATGTCGAAAACCGTTACTATATTCCGATTCGTTCGAGTTCTCTGTGAATCATTGAAATTTATTCTTGGGTGATTTTCTAAATGGTGTACTGAGCAGCTTAATATAGTTGATTGCTTTTACATTAGTCTAGAATATTCCAACAGAAAATACGAATTGCTTTTTGATGACATATAACTGAAATACTCGGTTCTTGGAAACGGAGCCTTTGACTTATAAATTTTATGTGTTTTCAATACTAAGGTTTACTTGTGTTGTCTAATATGTAATCTATTTTACATTAAAACGAGTTATATTCTTCTAAATTATGTCTCTAAATTATGAAGTGGTAAAATGGTGTGTTTATCTTTGTATAATGCTATTACGAAAAGGCTTTTACTGATAGAAATATGGCTACCCTTTTGCTGATTGACTGCTTTTTATCCTGGAATAATTCACTGTTTCTGTGGGTTAGGCCACGAGAATAAAAGGACAGGAAAAAGCCAGTATCAAAAAACTTAAATGGATTTCAATTTTCTTTCTAGAAGCTACTCACAATACAAGAATACGGCTCGACGCTAAGGACCAAGGAAGCTACGTCTTACGAGTCGCAGTTTTAACCACTAACGATCGGTTAGCGGAGGCTCCAGGTGCTTTAACTACGGTTGTAATTGAAAACAAACGCTTCGGTGAATGGTCGTTAGTTAGGAGATTAAATGCATCTGTCAGGTGTAATCCTTTACCAGCTTCACTTTTTACGAGTTTCACTTAGAGCTAAGTAGACGCAGGGGTAGTTTACGGTATGGGAATGAGGGACCAAACTTATAACTAAAAACCGGCCAAGTACGAGTCGGACTCGCGTGCAAAGGGTTCCGAACGAATAATATTTAACTAACTTGTTACTTTTAATTCATAAACTTCCTGTAGATTCGGAGAAAATGTCCTATAAGGGTTCCGTTTTTCCATACAGAGGTTCGGAACCATAAAAAAATAAAAAGAAACCTCTAAGCCACCTTTAATTTTTAAATAATTTTATTTTTGTCTGCCTATTACGGTTTATAAGACAGACCGACGTCGATGGATGGGCGGACCGCTAAGGTTAAGTCATATGGTTCCGTTGGTTACCTTTTGAGTACGCAGCTCTAACTATAAATAACTTTTATGAAACGCATAGCCAATGTGTGGATGACCTCACCCATCTATTACTCGTCATATCCCAAATCAAGAGTGCATATGCATTTTCAAGCAGACCGCATCCATCGCTTTATATCATGCTACATTAAAGTCAAATATGGCTCTCGAAAGCAAAAAAAGGGCGTTTTTGAGTTTTTGGAGTTAATATTGATCTTTACAAATTAATAATTAAATTACAATATCAACTCAGGCAACAAGATAATAATTAATAATCCAGACTGTCTGAACACCCACTCGAAACCCACGCCAAACTTTTAGTTGTCATTGAACGACCAATCACAAGAGCTAACAACAGATTTCCCAATATTCTACTTAATCAGACTTGTAGACCTTTTTTGGTCCTTTGGTCCTTCCATATACCCCACACCTGTACCTAAGGATATTTTATTAGTATTCGTCGTGTCAAACCTTTTGTTCGGCCTCAGAGGAGACCTATTAGGCTCAGGAACGTGTCCTGACTGTAGATAGGGTTAGGTCATAGCCATTGTGTGGGTATTGGAACATTTTTTAGGGAGGCTGTATTGGACCCGTTTGGGTCCGTATGGCATCGTAATTTGATGAACATTCGGCTTGTTTTCTTTAGGTTTTTTGGGGCAGGTAAAGAATATGTTTTGTATTGGATAGTTTAATTTGTTGGTTATTTCGTTGTCCCTTTTTGTTAACATTATGTAACTGTCATTGTCTTTATCTACATGGTTTTCCAGTTCACTAATTCGACATTTTGCAACTAGTAGATATTAATTTTAACTAGATAGTAAGAAGGTTTGATCACATTATGTCTACCTTTTTTTTTTTTTTTTTTTTTTTTTTTTGGTCTCGGGGGGAAATCCTCATGGAAATCCTCCACCCTGGGGCGGGTGGAGGGGTCTGTCAGACTCTTACTGACTAAAACCACCCCGGTGTTCCATCTCCCACCTACGCCGGGGATCGCGGGAACGTATGCGACATCCGCAATCCCCGGCTGGTGCCGGCCCGCCACTGCGGGCCACCTCGCGTCGGCGAGGGGAGTGAGGTGTTTGACTCCCCTCGCTACGTCAAAGAGGGGCGCACGGGAACACCACGCGCTGCCACCTCGGGTCCGGATGAATGGGGGGGCGACGGACAGCCCCAAGTCCGCCGCCCCTGGACCCAGTTAGGGGGGCCGGAAGAGGGCAGCGTATGCCCTCCTCCGACGCCCGATGCGCCTGCTGCGGGCAGGGAGAGCGGTTGTGATCTCCCTCTCCCTTTCCGCAGCCTCCTTCTGCGCGATAACTGTCTCGCAGAAGGAGACCACCGCGTCCCAGGACTCCTCACCGCCGACCATAGCATGGACTACGGCCGGCAGCGAGAGGTCACCGCCTACAACAGAGATGAGGGCACGGCGCGGCTCCTCCCAAGCTGCACACTCTGCAAGCGTATGCCGTGCCGTGTCCTCCCGACAGTCGACGCAGTGGTGGCATCGAGCGTCCGGTTCCCTGCCTATGCGACACAAGAACCTCCCGAAGCAGCCATGCCCCGAGAGGACCTGCGTCGCACGAAACGACTACCTTTACGATTATGTCTACCTACAGCAAGCTCTTGACCAGTCTGTTATGTCTAACTTTTGACAAAAGTATTTAACACTGAAAGAACTTAGATAAGAGCCTGCAACAAATATATCAGCTTGATTAAATTCGAAGCACCACATTTCGTAAATTGAAATTCCTCGAAGGAGCAATGTAAGTGACATTCAGACTAATTATCTTGGCTCTAGCACATTAAATATTCAAAACTAGCAATCCTGTATTCATTAAGAGAAATTGAAGGACTTTTAACGTTATTTTTATTAAATTAAGCTTGCTTTTCTTTCGTCTGGGGATTTGATTAAATAGTAGCAAAAATGTTCTAACAATTTTCTGAAGAGAAATTAAATAAATGGTCAAATTCAGAGATCTGTTTTTATTTAATTACTTATCTTATGAGTTTATAACAAAAATGGGGTTTTACTCACTATTTAACTCATTATTTTGCGATGTCTTTCATTTCAGAAATTGTTCTGAAATGAAAAACATCGCAAAATGGTTAAACACGTGTTAACTGCTGTGATTGGTAAATTCATATTAGACAGGATATCACATCACGTAAATTGTGTCTTATTTAGGGCTAATCTATAATCTCTTTTCAGAAACCGGGTTTTAGTCACATGGTTAAAGATACATTTGCAGTCGTAAAGTTAGCTAACGACACGTGAATAGAAAACGATCACTCATGAGTAGCAATTAATTTAACATTAGATATCAACGTTAAAGAAGAATAATTTCCGAAACGAACTTTGTTTTAAAATTTCACAATAAAATCACGCTTTAACCCTTTAACAGGCATATTCATTTGGAAATCGAAAAAATATGCCAAGAATCGTCATAATTTGGTAGGCATTATGGATAAAACATTTATTTTTGATTTTTTATCCTAAATGAATATTTAATGAACGATTGATATGTCTTGAAAATACCATTTTAATACAATAGAATAACTAATGGTAATGTTATCATCGATTTATGAACTGTGAAATATGCTGGTAAAAATATTCCCTCTGCTTTAGAAAGGGTTAACTCCCCAAAGGGTTAGGCAGTGTTAAATAAAGTATATCCGCATTTCTCGTATGTTTGCGTGAATATTTTAATGAAAAATAATTTATGGAAAATACATCACTAATTTCTTAAAATTATGACAAGTTGTTGAAATTGTTTGTCACTTTAATGATGTTGCAACTTGAATTTGAACGTTTTTAAGTATGGTTAGGTATTCAGAGAGCCTAGCACGAATGTTTTTGACGTATAGTATCGTAACTTAAAATTGTACTATAACTACAATAACTGGAAGCCGACCCCAATATAGTTGGGAAAAGGCTAGGCAGATGATGATATATTATTGTTTTTTTGTGACTTGTGGTTTTTTTATTTTCAAAATTCACTTACATTAACGATATCGTCACGTTACTGTTCGGCAAAACATTCATGCTAGTCCCTCTGTTGTTTAAGTCTTATGTAATAGAGGGCGAACCTATCGGTATACAAATCCCTACTCTGAACGTCAGATGGAAACACCCGATAACCCTTTGCTGTACCCGGGAATTGTAACCAGGACCTCCTCTTGGCCTTGGAACGCAAAGGGATTTAGGATGGGTTTTAGTCAGTAAGAGTCTGACACGCATTTGATGATATCTCATGACTAACAAGAAAAAAGCACCTCCTGCTCAGCAATAACACGTGCCATTACTATATCAACGAGGCACTCTTTTTTCTTCTTTTATTATCCCCTTCCCTAATATCCAAATTACTAACCTAGTTATTCTTAATTTCTGCCAGGGTTGCGGAATTTGTTCGAAAGAGTCACCGCGGCCCTGGAACGCAGAGGGCTTTAGAAGGAACACGGATGGGTTTTAGTCAGTAAGAGTCTGACACGCCCCTGTTTTTGAACCTCGTCGTTTTTGTTTCCCTAAATTTAGTGTCACTTGTAATTGTGTACCTTTTGTCAAAATAATTTTTATCATTTTTCATTTTGAATAACGTGTGACTCTAAAAAAATTGGTTTCCTGAAATTGCCATGAAACTAAAAGGATTATCCATTGGCGTGTATTAACTGTGTTTGATGCAATGTTATTCATTTGTTAATATTTATTAAACTGAAAGTATTTATCAATTTGTGAAATGAGAATGCTTCGTTTAATTTGAGTTATAGGTATTTGTTTGGAGCGATTTTGTTTTTTTCATTCATTCATTTATTCATTTTCAAGTTTAAATATTTTTAAATTATATTTTATGATGTTTGAAGTAATTCCATATAGTACATTTGGACATTAGCGCGATTATTAGTGTAAATTACACTAAAGCTGTAATTAATTATCTTGCACACATCGTTGAACATAATTAATTATTTGTGAACTAAGCTACTTACGTAACTCACATAGGTGTATTTCAAGACAAGGATAAGTACGGCAAACAGTGATTAGATTGATGAAAAAAAAAATATAATTGTTGACTAAAAATACCAATATCTAGATATGACCCAAAAATAAAGGCGAAAATTCAAGTTATTTATGGAAAGTAATATGATGAGATGAAAATCAATGTATTTAGGAAAGGAGATACAACTTAGGGCCGGTTTGCGGATTTAATATTAGGAGTTAAGTCATGCAAGAACCACACAACATTTTGACGGTTTTACAGACTAGAGTTTGACAAAAACCGATTTTTTATTTGTTTGTTTGTTTTTTTTTTATAAAAAAGAAACGTTGCCCTTACTAGGAATTTCTCCTGTATCGCGGGTGCGTTTACAAACCTTAAAAATCACATACACAAACAGCCAGATCCGTAACAACTATCTGCAGGCCATGCAAAACCGCGAACGCAGCACAGCAGCCAATCGCTCAACCATTGCGCCAACCGAGTCATATATTAAAATGTTATTGAATTAAAAATATCAACTCGTAAATCACGTTATTTCAATTATTAGTTTTCAAACTCAAATCGCTACTCTCATAACTTGCACCACGCGTCAAAGCGTTGTTTGCACACAATACAGCACAATATCTATTGTGCCGCGACAAACTTGCCGGCGCAAGTTCATAGCTGTGGCGGGTGCTTTGCGTGGTAGCTCATAATGCTGCGCTTTTTATTTTGAACACGCTTGTTGTAATTATCAACGATTTGTTTGAAGGTTCAAAGGGAAATGTGTGTTGATGTTATTTGTTTAAAGCAGTGTAAGTTTGTTATTTTTTGTCGGTTAGTGAGTTGTGTTTTATTTCTATTATTGTGTACTTTTTCGATTTACGTGTTTCATTTATTTATTTACGTGAGAAAATAACATTTTTTGACGTGGCAACGTCTAATAAATCGATGAACTCCGGCTGCACGCACGAAAAAGGATGACTCATTGTTACGTTATGCTCATTGTAACGTTACAATGTTTTGTTATGACGTTGTCACGTTAAATTATCGTCTGTAAATCGACTTTTTGGGCTAACTCAGGTTTCAGGATTTCATTTCAGCGGCTCGGCTTGCGGAAAAGTAGAAAATTATTCCTTGGAAACATAAAAAATCGGAATAAATGTCCAAATGTAAACCGTCGAGGTCTGATTGATTAGCAAACGTCTATAAATACAAACATAAACATTTGTATGATTAATATACAAGTTCTTTGTTTTATTTATAATATTTATATTTTTTTAGCCACTGAATGACCCTGTATGACGAAAGAAAGATTAATTCTTCTCCTGAATCCAAATCAATTCACATATTCCCTCACAAAACTTATTACAATATTGTGACGAGGATATCCTTGGCTCCAGGTCTCTGGCAGACAAGGTGGGCTACCTTGTCTGCCAGAGACCTTGTCTGCCTTTGGAAGCGTCTGGCGAAAACTAAAAAAAATTTAAATAGGAATGTAAAAATATGTTTTGTTTTCTTTTGGGACTCCGGTGCCAGCCCTCGTTGAAGGCTGACGTAAAATAAATTATGAAAGTTTAATTTAAAATATAGTTTCTTTTTATAATAATATCACAAGTAGCACTAGCGTGAGTCCGCTGGTGTTACAATATTCACACACCCTAGTTCTGAGAATATCACGCTCCACTCAGCCTAGATCTAGCACAAAATATACACTGACTATCACAAACTATTTGGTCCAACAATAGTTTGGTACCCAAAAGGATGCTTATCCTTTGTCCAAGGTAAAAGCCAGCCTTTGGGTCACGCGAAGTGTCGACTAAGCGTCTTGAAAGATCTTTAAACAGTAAATAGTTGTACAATATGTATTTAATAATGAGATTGTCCATGTATGTATACTTTTTCGTTTTAACTTAATACAATATTCTGTTTAGGTAAAGCAGTATTTTACCTGATGACCTTGTATGACGAAAGAATGATTAATTCTTCTCCTGAATTCTGATCCAAATCAATTCACATATTCTCTCACAAAACCTAAAAACTTATTACAATATTCACACAGCTTAGATCTGAGAATATCACGCTCCACTCAGCCTAGATCTAGCACAAAATATACACTGGATATCACAAACTATTTGGTCCAACAATAGTTCGGTCTAACACTTTCAGGCGGAAGGTCGCCGGTTCGAGTCTGACCCAGTTGGTCTATTGTTAACCACTTTGAAAATAGTTTGAGGGGTTAAAAGCTGAAATAGTAACATTAAGTGTTAAAGTGCTGAGTCAAAAGGCTTTATATTTGTAAATTAAATTCGTATCGGGGTTATATCTGCTATCACAAATCGATCAGCTGTTTGGGTTATTAGGGTCAAAATGTTTATGGTGGCGTGGTGAAGGGGCTTTAGTAATGTTTCTTAGGTATTTTTAGGTAATGGTTTTATAGGATTAGCCATTAGGCATATTGTAATACTTGCGGCCGCCCGCGGCTCCGCCTGCGAGAATATCGAAAATTATCCCAAGGGAACATACTCCCGGGATAAAGTAAAGTAGTCTATGTGTTATTCCAGACTATAATCTACGTCTGTGGCAAATTTCATCAAGATCCGTTCAGTAGTTTTTGCGTGAAAGAGTAACAAACATCCATTTATAATATTAGTAGGATGTACTTAATAGGTTTTTATAAATGTGTACATGAAAGAACTGGTGCTTTTATATCAATTTGCTGTTTGCAAATAAGAAAGCTTTTTGCCCGATTCGCAACTGATATTTTCAAATTAACTTTAAACAATTAATCAGAAAGAATCGCACCTTTTTTATAAAAGAAAATAATAATGACTAGTTCAGCAATGGAAACGCAATGCCAGAGTCTGTTCCTTGACAGCTGCGAACTGGGGTACTTTAAGTTAAGAGTGAATATGTTACTACTAGACAAGCGTGCCCCATCGTCGACCACTTTTCGTCAAGTGAGATAGTTCATAGTATACAATCACGAGCCTATCAATAATTACCAAAAAAAGCACATTTCTGCCTATCTTCTTTAAAGCTGTCATGTAAGCTGTAATGTTATGTTATGTATGATGATACTAAACCATCTCAATTCCAAACCAAAATCGAACATGCACCAAAAAAAAAACATAATTCTGTAAAAAATCGTAGTAATTCTCGTAGCACTACATAGCTACGCCGTAGCCGCCTACGGCCACGCCGTAGCCACCCTCGTAGCTATTGAAGTAATTGCTTCCGAACTGTGACATTCTATGAGTTTACACATAATATTGGGTACGTTAAGGAGCTCTTAGCTACTTAATTATAACAGCCGCATGTATCAATCTTCAAGGTTAAGCAACGCTTGCTGAGGTCGATCTGAGGATGGGTGACCATCCTAACATATCAAGATCCCTCCGTGTCTCGGACAGCACGTAAAGCCGTTGGTCCGGGCTATCATTTGTGGATCTTTGGCAGATGTTTCGGATAGTCAGAAGCCAGTAAATCTGACACCAGTCTTGCCAAGAAGTAGCGTGTCACCCAGTTGTTGGGTTGTGGAGGTCAGGTAGGCAGTCACTCCATGTAAAATAGTGGTACTCGCATCCGTTTAGTCTAGAAGCCGACCCCAATATAGTTGGAAAAAGGCTCGGCAGATAGATTGCTTCCGATACGAATTGTGACGTTCTATGTGAATTTGCACACATAATATTGGCTGCCAACGCTATAACCAACCAATGTTATGTACCTTATTTATGTATTCGACTTTGATTTTGGAATGGCATTTCGTACTGCGGGGTATAGTCGTAATCGTAAATGGTTTTGCCTTGATTTTGAATGGCTTTGAAATGGCTTGGATTAGTATGGGTTGCTACGGGTTGAAGTTTTATTAACTGATTGTGAAGTATTTGAATAAATTGTTATTTTTTGTTGTAAATATGGTGGGGGGAATAAAATGTCAAGATTAAGGAAAAGGTCAATTAACTTCGATAGCAACACCTCGCACCTCAGTCAAAAACCGGTGAAAAAAATTAAAGTAATTGAAATAAGGGGTCAATGACGGTCGTTAGTGAAGTGTGCCAGCTAGAATAAATAAGTTTAAAAAATCTTTTTTTAAATTGTCATTAGAAATCGATACCCACATCATCTGCAAAGTTCAACCAGCTAACTCAATTTGACCCCCTTCAATAAACTGACAGCTCTTCTATCGTTCAAAGTTTAGACGCACATAACTCTAAATACTAACATGTCAGAAAACATGTCAGTTACTCACACCTGTCGTATTCGGTATTAATTGTCGGCTTAACTGAGACGCATCGACGTGGAACGACGCGGCGATCCACGTCGATTATACGCTGTATTTCATCGATAGAACTGCTGGTACCTCTCTTCCTGGGGGATTGATTGTTGGTCCTTTGATCCGGGAACTGAAAATTGAATAGATTGTCCATGCTAACCCACACGGGAATATGTCATGAGTTTTTGTTTCTCATCATAATCATCATCATTTAAACATGCAGCCTCTGCTACTATACGCATCCCCTTCCCCTCTCTTCTGCCATAGTTTTATGTTCCAAGTTTCCGAGGCACACAAAACGTTTAGGGAAAACAGTCTAAGAATTTCCAGCCGGAGTTTGTTTCCTTATAGCCACAACCAAAGGTGCTCAAATACTCAAATTCTATTTGTATTCCACAATGTGTACTTAGGTGGTAAATTTAAAAAAGAAGTTGTGATCATTATGGACCGTGTCGGGCACATTAAAAAACAAATATATGTAGGACAGAGGAAGCTTTAAATAGTGAATACGATACTTCTCGGCAAGCGTTCTCTATCGTCAACCACATCATCACCTATTATCTAGGTGAAAACAAGAAACAAGGTCAAACAAGAGCCTATCAATAATAATAAAAAAATATCAACATAAACCATGTCGCTTTTTCTGTCTGTATTTCTGATCAATTCGTTTTACCAAACTAAACATTAGATTTTGATGAAGTTTTCACCATCATCATCTGCCTAGTCTTTTCCCAACTATATTGGGGTCGGCTTCCAGTCAAACCGGATTCAGCTGAATACCAGTATTTGATGAGGTTTTCACCATGATTTTATAAACTTGATATCGGATGGCTGATGTGTATAATGCATAATACTAAAATTGATAATATTAAAAAATCTCGTTGATTTATCAAGTCGTACTAATCGTGCGGGAAAGGGCGGGTCTAGTCTAGTGCCAGTATATTTATATTGCTCTAGATATTTCGACAAGAATATACTTTTGGTTCCATTTGAAACGATACCCACAACTGGGATAGCTTTGCCATTTCATTTTTGGTCGCAACTCTAAAAAGACACTTTCTAAAACACAATTTCCTTACAAAATATAAAACTGAATTTCCAACACCAAGAACTAGTAAGCTTGTATTGAAATTACAAAAGAAAGTGCAGAGAAAGGATACGACCCCGATTGGCCAGCAACTGGGCCAAGGAGTATTTCTGATGAGGCCATATCGAGAGCAGTCCCCTAGCTCAGGCGAGTTTATACAGCGCGTCGTTTGGTCCTTGTTCTCGCGAGTGTTTTGTTTTTGGGTCGAGTTTGTCTGTGGTGTTGTCTTTATTGATTGATTTGCTTTTTGAGAATATCTAGGTTTTATTAAACTGCAAAGAAAACCATACGGTACAAAAATAGTGCGTTTTGTTTGAAGAGATCCAATTCAATGCAAGGACTTTAAAAAAACAATCTATAAATGATGTAGAATGTAACGAGAATCTTGTTTGCAAAGACGAATTTTCTGATAAAAAGTCATTGCCAAACAGTATAACGTGCTTAACATAAACTTAATCAAAATCGTAGCGGGGAGGTATGATTCTCCTTTGTTAGGTGGTGTTGTTCGGAGATGCATTTCCAACAACAGCCTAGTTTCTAAATAGGTTATAAGTTTACTAACATAGGAATAAGTTATCTTTTTGTTTACTAACCCATATGGATGTTGCTTATCCGAATTAAATATTACTTTTTTTTTTAATAAGTCGTCAACTTCATTACTGCGATTTACCATTGAGCAAACACATATTGAATGGATAGCAATAATTGAAATATCATCATCAATTCTGCAGGACGTAGGCCCAGCGTCGTCATATCGATTGAAATAGTTGAAATATTTAAATATTAATTTTGTACCCTAACGATTAAAAATCTTAATTGCAGTGCCAATGTTTTTTTATCTTATTCCTTAAAGCCAAGACATTACCCTCCATCTGGGGAAATCGGGTTAACATGAGCGATCGTGATCAATTTAATAAAGTGTCAGCATACTTCTTGAAACGGTCGGAATCTTTGGAAACTGCTTGATCTTGAACTACTTCCTCGATTCGAGTAGTTTCACGACTTCTAAGGAAACAACAGATTTCTCAAATCTTCAAACTCTAACAATTTCAAATCGAAGTCCGAAGAATGTTTCAAAATCAATACGGTAGCTGGAACTGGGTCAAAATTGTGTTGCAAGTTTGTGCTTAGTCGCATTTCCGACAATATCGCTGTCAGGAAGGGTGACAACTGTTAACCAATAATAAATCAGGATTTAAAAAAAAAATTAAAAGAAGCTTAAATACTGACCATTTAAAATTAATAAGTATGCAAACTATTGTATCTCGACTGTCGACAATGAGAATTAGCTTCGTCTGGAGCCTATCTTAGAAGAACCTTCGATGGAGAATCATCATATATCTCGTAGTGTCCGACCGAATGTTCGGTTTCGGTTTCGTTTTCGGTTGAGTTTCGGCAAAAACACGAAATTCGGTTTAGTTTCGTTTTCGGCGGCAAACTTGCCGAAACTACGACCAAAACCGAATGTGCATTCGGGATTTTCGCGCTGTGATCGGTCATGTTCGGCGGCTCAATTAGTTTCCTTAAGTACATAATCTTATGTGTTATAATATAAGAAGAGTCTACCCACTCAAATAAATACCTATTGCTTCGGTTTCGGACTTGGCCGAAACAGAGACCGTTGCCGAAATTCGTTTTCGGTTTGGGTTTCGGTCGTAAAACTAGTTTCGGTCGGAGACTATAATTATATCTGCCTAAATTCTTTGAACTATGATTACTATATTATATAACTATGTTAGTTACCATAAAAAAACCGGCCAATTGCGAGTCGGACTCGCGCACGAAGAGTTCCTTACCATTATCTATAAAAACGGCAAAAAAATCACGTTTTTTGTATGGGAGCCCCCATACAAAAAACGTGATTTTTTTGCCTATAAACATTTTGCCCTTAAACATTTATTTTATTCTGTGTTTTAGTATTTGCTGTTATAGCGGCAACAGAAATAAATCACCTGTGAAAATTTCAACTGTCTAACTATCACAGTTCATGAGATATAAGGTAGTCAATAAGTACTTGTATATCATTAAACTGTATCCACGAGAACACTGCCGACAAACTGTACAGCAGTTTGGCAGACGATATGTTTATTTTTTTATGTAAATTTCTTGAATAAATAAATAATAAAAAAAAAGATACAACCTGGTGACAAAAGGCCAGACGGACAACGAAGTCTTAGTAATAGGGTCCCATTTTATCCTTTGGGTACGGAA
The DNA here is from genome assembly GCA_002192655.3 of Mamestra configurata. Classification (NCBI taxonomy): domain Eukaryota; kingdom Metazoa; phylum Arthropoda; class Insecta; order Lepidoptera; family Noctuidae; genus Mamestra; species Mamestra configurata. The sequence goes on along the minus strand of NDFZ01004961.1, from coordinate 47,536 downwards.
CCCTAAAAACATTGTCATCGGAAGTGAACCAATATGAATTACTACGTAAGGTAGGAGGAAGAGGTTCTAATGTAGCTAGCAAGATTTGTTCTGAACAAACTATATTATAAACATTGAAAGTTAAATTAAAGCTTGTTAAATTAGTTTATATTGCCAATTCCACAGTTTAGTATTGATTTTTAGACTGTGGTATTGAATAGGCATCCTTTAACATGAAACATTATCTATAGTTAAACTTTTCTTTTCTGTGTTAAATTATACTACTTATAAGCTAACATAAATTAGTACAGATTTTTAGATAAAAGTCACTCAAATAATGTTTTCTCATTAAACGTCCATAATAATCTGAATAATAATGTGATCTGACAGAAACTTCTCTTGTTTGATTAGTTTTCGAATTAACCTACCATTGTTATCACTACCAAAAATATGTTGAACAAAAGTTATTCTACTTCAAACTAGCCTATATTTATCACCATCAGTCAATTTAACCACTTTACAACAACATTGCATTTAAATCCAACAATATATCCCTTCAACCTCACTCCAAGGATAACAATTTTATTGTCCCTCGCAGCGCAGTTGAAGTAGCGATAGATATTGATACAAACTGCAATATATATGGATAATATCGGAACCAGATATTGACACGATTTCATAACATATTTTCAAGCATCTACCCACGCCCACAGCTTCGCCCCTGTGAAGAGATTATCTCAAGGAAACTTAGGTACTAACGGAATAAAAAGTACATTTCGATTACCGTCTATCTGTGTGTTAGGTTCAGCAAAATCCGTTAAGCGGTTTCGACGTGAAATGTAATAAACAGGCAGACACACTAATTTATTAATTTCCCATCTATCTATCTTCTATTATATCTATATACATATAATAAATCAATAGGAACCGTTGTGTCTGTACATTCAACAAAATTACCAAAAATGGATTAAGGGTGAAAAGGAACATACAACACAAAAAAGATTTATTGGATTTTTTGTCGTTCTTTCTGTCTGTCTGTTAACGCTAATCTCCGAAGATACTGCACAGATTTACTTGAGATTTTTACAGTTGTATGCAGTTTAGTTCCGAGCAACATTTAGTCTTTGTTTCATTTAAATTGGTGGCCAGGAAAAAAGTTATGGTGATTTTAAAACTACGTATCAATGTTTTTTGACACGTTTTGATCATATTATAAGATCGGCTATTTTCAATTCGCCTATGGTTACACGGTGAGATGTTTACAGAATCGCACTGTCTCTGAAATCGGTCTGCAATAATGAGTGAATTTATTTTTGTATGACCGCATTTTTCATACGTAAAAGAAAATAAAACTGAACTGTTTGCCACTTTGAGATCAAAATCCAACAATACACAAATCTCACTTCGAACTTTCTCGAAGGATAACAATAGATCTATTGCCCTCAGTCGCATTTGAGAACGTGATAGATATTAATTTAGACTGCAGCATTCACTGCAACCAATGCTCATCTATGCTTTATCATTGTCTCACTATTTGATATAAAAAAATCTCATTACTAAACCCAAAATTTAAAGTCAAAGTCAAAGCATTTATTTCAAATAAACCATTATCAGGTACTTTTGAATTGTCAAAGTCAGTCCGTCAAAAACAAGAAGCTATTTGCACGTTCGTTCGTTCGTAGATCTCTATGGAGAAGAACGTGCAAGAAACTTCACGGACACTCTTTTAAATCATTTTATGTTTACAAAAATCTTGGTTACAATAACCTTGTTGCTTCTATATATGAGAACAATTCTAAGCAATTCTTTAGCAATTCTTAGTTCAGTTCTGATCATCAAAATTCACAAATTTAATTCCAACCTTTCTCGAAGGATCGTTGCGTTGCGTTGAAACAGCCATAGATGTTGATTTAGACACTATTTAGCTTAACCAATTTGCTCTTCAATCTTATTTTGTCTGAGCGTGTCCATTATAAAAAACCATGTAAAGAAAATCTAGAAAGAAAGAAAAAGAAAGAAAGAAAAAGAAAGAAGAGAAAGAAAAAGAAAGAAAGAAAGAAAAAGAAAGAAAGAAAAAGAAAGAAAAAAAGAAAGAGAAAGAAAGAAAGAAAAAGTATTTAATTGCCTCAAAACGACGTACCCACATACATAATTGTTTTGTTTTTGTAGTGTTCAGGATTTAGGTATACTGGACGCAGTTTTTCGTTTTTTCTGTCATGCATACCTGTCATTTGCATGGTTACTGAAATGCCGATTTTGAATGTAATTTTACTTGAATTATAAGTGGCAGTGCTGTTGGTGTGCTTATTATAAATAATTAAATAATTTGATTTTACTTAAACTAAACCCTAAACGATAGTGTTAGTACTAGTTCTTAAATCTCAAAACTTGGATCAAAATTCAGCAAATCAAACCATTTTTGCCGACACACATTTTTTATCATTAACACGCGTTTGATCACAATCTCCCCTGATGGTAAGAGATTATGTGGTCGACGATGGAACACGTTTGCCTGGAAATAACCTATTCGCTTTAGACTTAAAGACCTCCAGGTTGTATCTACTCCTTAGGTGTACGTAAGTATCTTTATTAAACCATTTACTCAAATAATTATTAATAATTTTATCCACGAATTGTATATCTTTGAATTTTATTTTTGTATTGTATGTTATTTGAATGCTTATTTTATTTTAATTTTTATAATTCTATGTTAATGAATGTATTTTGACCTGTGCCGTTTTAATTAACTTTAAATAAATAAATAAATCTTTGCATCACATCCAACAATTCACAAATCTCACTCTAACCTTTCTCGAAGGATAACACTTGATCCGTTGCCCTCGGTCGCGTTAAACCAGCGATAGATATTGATTCAAAGTTCTCACTATGGCGGCAAGCTCGCTCATCAGTTACTCTCGAGCTAGATTTATTCTCACTAATCTTTGTGTTATATGAGGGACGAACAAAATGTCTCTATTATCTTAAGAATAATGACTAGTATTCTGTTATTATTATCATAGTTTTAATTTGCGAGATATAATTCGCTTATGTTAGCAGATTCGTTTAATTTTATTAATGTTTGCGTCGTGTAAAATGAGAGAGAATGCGTTCTCAGTTTTGAATTCGTATTTTGTTAATTTGTATGAAAGCTTTTAACTCTTTGTTCTGAAATAAATAATAGCTCATTAGTGCTTTTATTTATAACGTGAACGAGTTGATTTACGACCTATTTGCAACAAACATTCAGTCATCACGTTACAGTTTACATTTCTATAGTATTGAATAGAAAATTCGTAATTATGTACAGTCAACAAAACTATTTGGTATGCAGGCAGCTAACTTGCAACTACTTTTAAATTATGTTGTGAGTGTACTGAGTAGACAATTTTTGTCCACCACATTCGTAAGAATGTCATAAGCTTAAAAAGTTAAAATGTACACATCGTACTAATATTATGAACGCGAAAGTTTGTAAGTATGGATGGGATGGATGTTTGTTACTCTTTCACGTCAGAACGGCTGAGCGGATCTTGATGAAATTTGGCACAGAGGTAGATTATAGTCTAGAATAACTCATATGATACTTTATCCCGGGAATATGTTCCCTTGGGATAATTTTCGACATTAACGCGGGCGGAGCCGCGGGCAACAGCTAGTTAGAAAAAAATATTGGCAGTGCAGTGGAAAAGAAATATTTTTGCCTGTATACCAAATAGCTTTGTTGACTACACCATATAACTTGCGTAATAGATAGTATATGTGAAGAATTTTCATTGTTACAAAACAATTTGTCTTCAAACTCTGTTTGTCTTGTATCCACACAAAGGATGAATCATTTATTGCCAGAATTGCGTACAAATAAATAGGCACTGGTCCTTTTCCCATAAATAACCGTACTCCTGCCTATTACAACAAATGCGAGGTAATTTCCTGCGCGATTTGTGGCGCATTATGAAGACAATGTGACAGGGGAACTACCGTAAAATTAGTTCGGTTTCCCCGCGGACTTGGAGCGTAAATCATAGTTTTGGACCCAAATTGGCCTTGAGAGTTTGGACGCGCCGGCCAATGTTCGTGGCGCATTTGAATATGAATACAAATTGTTTTAAGTCTAAACTGCGGAGATATAATTGAAAAGAATCCCAAGAGAAAATACTCCCAGAAAGAAAAGTACCTTATGACCTATTCAAAGACATGGTCTAACCGTGACCCTAGTTTTATTCGAATCCGTTCAGCCGTTTAGACGTGAAGAAGTAACAAACAGACAGTCAGAGTTACTTTCGAATTTATTATATTAGTATGGATGGATAACATGACGATTTTATTGGAGTTTACTCCTTCAGAAACGATTTTTATATTTAGCCCGCGGTATGAAAATTTTATGAGGAGTAAAATCGAGCGTTAACTAAAAGTGAGGCGTTACGTTCCTTTGCGCACTTTTCACTTCGGGATTATGTATTTACAAAGTATACTCAGCTTATTTAAGATGCATTTGTTTACCCTCTTTTTACATAATCTACACAATAATAGTTCTTAAGGAGTAAACTCCAGTCGTGCGTCGGAGCTGACACACACTATTTTATTTTTGACGTGAAAACGTCTAATTAATCGACGAACGCCTGCTGCACGCACAAAAAGGATGACTCATTGTAACGTTACGCTCATTTTAACGTTACGATCATTTCATCAATATTTTGTTATGATGTTGTCTCGTTAAACTATCGTCCGTAAACCAACTTTACAGACAACCAATTATTTTAGTTTGAATCTGGTACAGTTGATTCATATTCGTGTGGAAATCAGTGAATGTGATGCAGAGCAATGAGGAAACTCTCTTCATAAAAGTCTTGAGTATACATCTGGATGGCTATAAGACGCGAAGAAGACCAGGATTGACTGTGTGGAAGATGATCAGGTCTAACCATATAAATATGTAAATACTGTGAAGCGCACCAGAAAGCATGATGGGCTGATACCAAGTAAATTGGGACCAGGATAAGATGATGATGATTACCAGTACAGCAGTGTAGTGGTGTTGTCGACTGGCGTGTTGGTCGAGTGGTTAGTGACCCTGACTGCTAAACCGGAGGTCGTGTGTTCGATTCCCACCCAGGACAACCAATCTTTGTGTGATCATTTATTCTGTGTCTGGGTGTAATTTGTCTATAATATGTATGTATTTAGAAATATATAAGTATGTTTATCAGTTGTCTGGTTGCCATAGCACAGGCTCTGCCTAGTTTGGGATCGGATGACCGTGTGTGAATTCTCCCAAGATATTATTATTATCCTACTAATATTATAAATGCGAAAGTTTGTAAGAATGGATGGATGGATGGATGTTTGTTACTCTTTCACGTCAGTACGGCTGAACGGAGCTTGATAAAATTTGGCACAGAGGTAGATTATAGTCTGGAATAACACATAGCATACTTTTCATCCCGAGAATATGCTCCCTTGGGATAATTTTCGACATAAACCCAGACGGAGCCGCGGGCGGTAGCTAGTACATTATATTTGTTTATTGTTGATAACATTCGATGACGTAAAAACCTTTTACAAAAATCTCAGTAACATTTTGAAATGGAACAGCTGTATCCTTATTATTAATTCAGAGCCCTTTAAGCGGGTCGGTATGCGTGTATCAATGAAAGCCGTCGCTTATCAATCAAATTTCAAAGCATTGCCGAGCATTGACGTTCGGTTATACGCAGTTTTGATTTGAACGAATGTTCAGAAAATTGGAATGGCAGCTGCGATTTGAATTTGTTTCGTGTTTAGTTTGGTCCTATTGGATGAAATTGACATTTTTTTGTGGGTCAGCTAGCTGTTGCCACTGGATTTGCCCGCGTGCAGTTTGAAAATGTGCAACGGGAATCCCTAATTTTTCTTATTCCTATTCTATATTGTTAATCCTTTTATTTATTTTATATAAATAGTAATAACTTTTTTAAATATTTCTATAAGGAATTATTGTACACAAAATAAACAGACGAATGTAACAGGTCATCTTATGTACTTACTATTTTTAAATTCTATAATATCTTCTATAATAATATCTATAATATCTTCTTGGGACAACTCACACACGGTCATCTGATCCCAAACTAGGCAGAGCCTGTGCTATGGCAACCAGGCAACTGATAAACATACTTATATATTTCTAAATACATACATATTATAGACAAATTACACCCAGACGCAGAACAAATGATCATGCTCATCACACAAAGATTTGTCCTGGGTGGGAATCGAACCCACGACCTCCGGTTTAGCAGTCAGAGTCACTAACCACTCGACCAACAGGCCAGTCAAATTCATTCATGCAATAAATAAATATTTATCGAACATGGATGATTGACAGACCAATAAAACTAGTTCTTTAAAACTACATAGTTCCTAAAATAGAACATAATTGTGATGATTTGTCATTATGTATTTGTATGTTTGATATTCTCGCGTTTGACCACACTTGCAATTGATGGAAAGTGAAGATGTGGTCAACGATGGAGCACGCTTGCCTAAAAGTAACCTATGCACTCTTGAATTGAAGACCAGGTTCTAGCTATCAGGAAGCAAATACTCCGGCAGGGTATTCTACCCCTCTAGCAAGCACAATGAAATTATTCTGTAAATGTTTTGTGCGTATGGGTGGGATGTCCACCAAGTATAAAGAGTTGAATCTCTGCGTACCCAATAACTATGTGCTGAGGCGGAGACGGCCGCAGCAGCTGGCTGTGCCGCGCGGCAGGACTAATTTGCTTCAAAAAGCGCCAGTTACTCGCGCCTTCCGTACACTAAATGAAGTCTCCGAAAGGATTGACATTTTTTCTTGTTCATTGAATGAATTCGCAAGAATTACTGCATACCATTAATGTTACAATTTGTAAAATAAGTATAAGCTAAGTACCACCTTATTATATTTTAGAATATCCTGTGATGATAGAAGTGTTGTGTTAAATAAATAAAAAAATAATATATATATATATATATATATATTTAATGTGTGTGTGTTTTTTTTAATGAGTATGTAAGTGAAATGAATAAAGAGAATAATAATAATAATAATATCTAGTCTGGGGGCGTATCGTTTTCATAAATCATGACAATTATGTTTTGCATACCCATTTCTGTCGTCAATCAATATGAAACTTAGTTCAAAATACACTCATTTCTTACGTGAGCCGTTTCTATGATTCATAGTGCCTACGACCAAAAGGACTTAACCGTGAACACTTAATATGAATTACGACGGCAACGTTTTAGACAATAACAATCCGACCAACAGCCAACATTGGCGCCAAACTTTCTTCTATAAACAATGGTCTCGAGTTTGGCGCATTGTTGGTGTGATTTGTGAGCAAGAGACTGTATGATTTGTTTTTGAGTTTAGTCATGCAACCAAGAAGCAGTAAATTTTGTCGAATCATAGCGGTGAACAAACAAAGTGGAATCTATAGGGATTGAACTCTCGTTGCTGAAATGTATGAGGTTTTCCTGAAATCCTTTATTGCTCTCACCCTTATAAAGTTACAACACAATAGAAAATAATTCTCTTAATTCTGTATTCTACATCGAATATGAGATACTACACAGTAGTTCAATAAAAAATAATTATCACAGGCGAGCTTAAATATTAATGATTAACAACTGGATTCTAAATTGAGAACTTGTTAAACTCAACTTTGGCATGAGAACATGTAAAAACTTTACCTGAAAGTTTGACAAGTTTTTAACTTCAAACCCATAAAATTACTGAATTAAATATGTAATATATTATTATATTATATGATAATTTATTTTATAATCAACACTTTAAAGCAACACCACACAAAATAGCCTACACAGTAACCCCCCAGCAATAACAATCACGCGCATCGCCAAACTTGTACTCCCAAACAGCCAACATTGGCGCCAATTCACCCCCGAACAAAGGCCTCTCCTACGGATCTCAACGCATTGTTGCTCAATGATTTGTGGTCGGGAGGCTGTATGATTTGTTGTAAGTTAGGCCCTTACATCAAACAATAAACCCTTCTAAATCAATTTATTAGTTTTTGGGACCAACAACTTAGTTGGTCCTTTTGAAACTATATTTGGATTTGAATGCTTAGTGGTCGGATTCAAGGACCATTTTGGAATGGTTTCTCTGTTTTGTTATTGGTCATCATAGAAAGTGGTTGCAGCAACAAAAAGTTTACTATCAAAAGCAAATACCTACATGTTTTTCAAATAGACTATTTATATGCAATTTTAAATTGTCAAGGTCGATAAAACATGAAGATTTAACGAATAAACAGTCAGTTACTTTCGCATTTTTATGTAAACATGATACATTAGAATAAATTTTTAAATAAAAATGACTATTTTTAGTTCACCAATGGCGTTATTGGGCTATGACAATATCGCCTTGTGGCAAAAGCCCACTTACCACTATACAAATTAAATTGACGATAATAAAAAAAAAAAAAAAAAAAAAAAAAAAAAAAAAAAAAAAAAAAAAAAAAAAAAAAAACAATTTAGCAGCGCTCTTTAAGTTCACATTCATCAGCATTGCTGTTACCACGAAACATTAAACAGAATTGGTAGCCGCGACTGAACAATAGACAAAGTCTTCCTTTCTCAACGAATTTCAGTGCATTGTTGTTCCGTGATTTGTGGCAGAAAAACAGGTTTTTGTTATTATGTTTTGTGGTACCGACGCCATGGAAAAGGGCTCTGTTGTCGTCTGCCATATTTTCAGAACAAATAAAATGCCAAAAGATGTTTTTTTTACACAATTTGGAGCGACGTTTGTGGTTTTAGACATAATATGTTTTGAAGAATTAGGCTGGTTCTTGTACAATTTAAGTGTTTTCCGGAATCACGTTTTGCTGTTTCTGGTGACTTTTCCAGCAAATATAAACAAACCCTTTTATTTTATTTACGTGGGTGCTGTAAAGGCGTTTTTAATTCTATGCAGCAAATCTACTTTAACTAATATTATAATGAGAAATGTTTGTTCTGTTTCTGTTTGTTTGTAAACGCTGTTCTGCGGAAGAATTGATCCAATTACTAAAATCCTTCACCGCCACTTATAGAAAGCAACATTACTGCTGTGTGTCACAGGATACTTTTACTCGGAAACAAAAATTGACCCTGGTAGCGAAGCCAGAAAAGCTGGTGAAAATTGTAAATTTCTTAAATTAACTGGTGTCTAAATACTATTTTTTTTTCTACATCAAAAACCTCAAATAAAACATTCCCAAGCAATCGCCACACAAAAGACAACGTTTCCCCAATTTGAGCGCATTGTAGCCAATGATTTGTGACCACAAGCCTGTATGATTTGTTACATCAGTAATGATGGGCTCTTGTAACGAGCGGTTATCAGCGTGATTGGTCCTTACACATTATGTGCTTGTCATTTCATTTTATTGTGAGCTCCGATTGGTCCTTGTAACCCGTGTTTTGTTTGTGATTGGTCTTTGGTTCCGATTTGGTGTTTTCTTTTTTTTCTGATTTGTGGCTTTGTTTTTCTTGAGAGAAGTTGATTTTGCGATAATGTTACTTAGTCCACTAGTACAACTATTATCTGTGTGTTATTTATTGATTAGTAGTGTTATGAGGTCCTGATTTTCAGGTTATTCGATTTGATTTGTCTGAAATTTCTCAGTATCAGCTTGGAGTCTAGATTTGTGCTCGATTGATGGCACTAGGCTCTCTACCTACAACATAGTACTGATACACATGGCAAAATGCGAGTGTATTTCTGGGATAATAAACCTATTGTTATGTGTGTTATCAATCAATCTATATAAAATTCTTCCGATACTGCTGACTGAGTGACTGACAGAGTGATAACGCACAGCCGCAGCTACTGGTCGTAGAAAGCTGAAATTTGGCATGTAGCTTCCTTGGGGAGTGTAGGGGAGGATTTCCCGAAATTCCTACGGGAACGGAAAAAGGGGTATGTGCGTACGAAGTCGCAGGCTCGCAGGCAAAAGGTATTTATTTATTTATTATTAAAAGGTAGTTTATTTTAAAGTGAAAAGTTTCCAGTCAGGCAATATTAATCGCTAGTAATGACATTTATCTGATTTCCTTGATCTGGGACATGTCAGTTGAGTGATTACTCTTAACAGACGGCCTACATTCAGTAAAAGGGTTTGAGCGATTCCCGTCAAAAATCCATTTATAAGGCGTATTCGTTCAAACACGTAACCAAGGGATTGTGGTTGATGTACAAAACACAATGCTTTGTCATTTTTGGCTTTGTTAAAGCAGATATTATGAATTCCCTTATTTATTTTTTTATTTACGGGTTTCCCTGTTTATCTTAAACGTTTATAATATTCCTTTCATCTCAATTTCTTCCAACATCGATCTTGGTGGAGGTTGGTTGACTTAATTTTCAGCTGCAAGTTGAAGGGTCTAGTAATAAAGATGGATTAGGGAGGTTAAAATAACAAGAGGTCACGCCTTGGGCAAAATAGAGCCGTCTTAGTCTTGCCTCCCTTCATCTCTCTCTCTTCAATACATATTTCATCAACAGATATTTCTACTGTTTGTTTTTAAGTATTACTGTGTATGTGACATTTTTTCATTAATCGTGACCAATTTATTTCACTATTATTTTCCTATGTAACCTTTTCGTTTTGTTTCGTTCGCGACACATAAATTAGTACAGTTTTACATTTTAAATTGATTTATTTTTCAGACGCACTATCACTAAAACCTAAATAACCTGGAACATGACACATTAAACCGCTTTAAGTATCAAAAACATACGCTTGTGTCCTCACGTACTCCGCATAATTCAGCCCCTCCACCATATGGTGCCCAGATTTAGTGGCAACCTCACTTAGGGGATGTTTATCGAATATTTTATGAATATTATAGGCGAACAACCATTTCAATTTCGATCTTTATTGGTAAGAATGCGGTGTTTTTGTTGTCAATTGTGAATATTAGATTGGAGTATGCGGTATTTGGGCTTGTAATTTTTTCTCGTTTTCATATTTTGTGCGTTTTCTTTGGTCAAGAGCTCTCAGCCTTGACCTACTTTTCTTATTCAGAAATTATATTAGAGACTTGTGTTTCTCACCAAGGAATTTAAATGAGAATGCTTTATACAGTACAACTAACTGCTTACGTCAGATGTAGATATGGTGAGTTATCTTCTGTTCTTCTAATTCTTCATTTCCTCTTGTTATCATTTCTGAGTAGGTTATGATCAGAAAACCTTTGTACGTGTCCGTTTCTTGTCAGTTTATCTCCATAAGAATCTACTTGCATGGTTCTCATATGATTTGACCAATACAGATAGTATGGACTTTAAAAAAAACTTTGACCTCTGAGTTTGTTACGGTGTTTCTTCTCAGGGTAGTCAGCTAGGAAACACCGGCTCACCTAGCTTATAATGACCAACAAAGATTGACGTGTAAAAGTGTTATGTTTAACCTACTCTTAAAATAAATATCATTTATCATTTACCTTTGCGAATGGATACTAACATTTGTAAAACTGAAAATGTTACGTTAAAAAATGTTTTTAAATTGTTTTGACTTTGACTCGATTTTAGCTGCTATTTATTGCGAAAGTGAAATATTTAGCACATTACGATATCACGTTCTTTAACTATAACTGTAGATAAACACATACGTGGGTATAGATCAACTCTTTGAAATTCTAACAGTCATAATCAAAATCACTCGAAGTAAGATGCTTCCTCGATATTCGAAGCTCGAGAAACTCGATATTTGTTACAGGTGGCCTTGAGGAATGTGTGAAGCGAGCTCTGTGTAAAGAATTTTATGCGTTCTCGACGATTTCGACTTCTATTTTTATTAGTTTTTGATGGCAGCCGCGATATTTTATGGTTGTAAATGTGAATTTTTTGGAAGTGGATGACTAGTGGCTTTTAGAAGGCTCGCTCTCTGATAATATTTTTATGACGAATTTTGCAGTTTTCGCTGAAGTTAAGGGTTGTAATTACGACGTTACTTTTGAAACTTTTATTTGAAAGATAACGTTGACGTAATTTTTTAATGATGATTCATGTAAGATAATATAAGATAAGATAAATTTTATTTGTCAAAAAACACGTGTAGGTTCAAAATCAGTTCAAACGATTACATTACAGAAAAAAAGTTTCAATACGTTTTGCCTAGAAAGACGTACAAATACAATAATAGTAAGATTCTAAATACAAAAATCAAAGTCACATTAAATTAATAAAAATGTCTAAATTATTTAAGTAATTTAAATATTTGTCAATATTATAATAGCATTTATTTATTAAAAGTACATGTAGTCTCGATGATGTGTCAAAAATATAGTTTATAGGGCATTCCCTTTTATTTAGGTTGTGGTAGATCGTATTTTAATAGTCAGATAATATTTTTGAACTCAGTCATAAAAAAATGTCAAATTGCCATATTTATTTATTCTTAAGTAAACAATTATTAGACCTTTGAAAGTTTAGCCGTTAGACAATCAACCGCAATGCTAGCATCAAACATGTTTTTATTTTGGATTTCCAGGTATTTTATTTCACACAAGTATCATAAATAAAACGCAGACCTTGGCCATAAAGTATAACAGTAAAAGCATTGCTTTATTTTACACCAAAAACTTTATAAAGGCACTTTGGGGTCCTGTTTGGGGTCGGCCATATTTTAAGTCTACAAATGCACTGTAAAATTGTGGCCTCCACATTTTAATATTTCACAGGAAACTGAGATATGTACCTTATATTGTTTATTATTAACAGAACACTTTCCTTTGTAAAAAAAAATTGTGAGCCGTCACGGGACGCCTGGCAGATGTGAAACATCGAAATTGTTTTGTACAAGTAATTCGATTAAATTCAATTCAAATTTTTTATTTCAGAATTACTTCCATATATTGTTAGTAGTTGTACAACTTAGCCTAATGTTAGTATTAAATTAAATTTACAATAATAAACAACAGTGTTCACCAGTTTATTTGTAAGAGGGGAGAAAAAACAATACATATATTATGCATAAAAGAACATTACGACAGGAACTAAATAAGGCCTAGTGAAAAAAATACGTAGACTGTATATATGTATATGCCATCGTATAGCGTGGCGACGCGTCAACAATCGGTTTGACCCGCGGCTATAGATGTTTCATATCAAAAGATGCTCTACCAACAGCTCCATACAAAACGGTAGGAAACATGTGATTTAAAAGAAATCTGTAGTAGGTAACTCATAGCCGGCCTCCACGCTATCTTAAACAAAAATTTACAGTCCAAATATTAAAATGTACAATAAATTGAGTAACCTAAGTAGCATTACAAATTTACGCATATGTATAGAAATTACAACATTATCCAGTAATGAATAAGCTGTTGAAACCGACTTACATATTCGAAACCGACTTATATATTCCAACATCAACTCATAAAATAAAATAATAAACTGACTGCTGGTTATACTAACCATTCGTATTTATTATCTCCTCGTTTGTGTAAACGATTAAATTAAAATGTTGTTTAAAAATGCAAATCACTTGTCCATAATCAATTAGTCTGGCTTAATTGTAACGTAGCCTACAAAATGGAGTGCACAACGACAGGAACTCAATTAAATCACAATCGTCTGACCGGACAGGGTTTAAAATAACCTTTAATCCAACCAATACCCATTCCTCTATTTAAATTTATACGCTGGCAACATTTAAACCGTTTGAATTTTTAAAAACCGTTCCACGTATCTAATTTATTCGGCGTTAGATAAAACAACCTTTGCCACAGCTTAAATAAAATAAAAATACATTTTAGAATATTTTTTAGCTGTGGCAACGTCACAACATTTACAGTCACGGAGGACAAACATCATAAATCTCTGAAGCGGGCCACTTACATTTTAATTTTAAAAAGGTATATTTTTCCTGGTCCTATCTCTGTTTTGACGTAAAACTGTGGGTTACGACCTCTCGTACAAATGTACTGGCCGTTAAACTCCGGGCTAGTCGATTATCCTGTTCCGAGTGAGCCCGAGTGAATGAGTAGTCGATTCCGTCAGCCATTACTGAAACTAGAACTAATTATTAGTTTAGGTTGTTTCGTATTTTGAATGACCTAGTAAGGAAATAGGAAAATTGTTTTCTTTTACCTTGTAAAGCAATTTGGGTTCGTTTCATAAAGCAGGTGCAATCTATTTTGATTCCGATTGTAAGACCAAAAACTTTTTATTGAACGCCTTTTTTTCGTTTAAGGGTTCCGTACCCAAAGGGTAAAATGGGACCCTATTACTAAGACTCCACTATCCGTCCGTCTGTCTGTCTGTCCGTCTGTCACCCTGTCACCAGGCTGTATCTCATGAACCGTGATAGTTAGACAGTTGAAATTTTCACAGATGATGTATTTCTGTTGCCGCTATAACAACAGATACTAAAAAACTGAATAAAATAAATATTTAAGGGGGCTCCCATACAACAAACATGATTTTTTTGCCGTTTTTATAGATCACCCCGCCTTTGGCCGGTTTGTTTATTCTGACAATGCCATTTCTGATAACTCTCATCTTCAATAACTAGTACAGAAAGGATAAAGTCGTTCAAAGAGTCCCCTTCATTCCCCCAAAAACAAGTTATCAAGCCATTCAACCCAAAATCGAATAGGCCCAATCTAGATCCCTAGTAAAATACCGCTCTGCACACGCCTCACATTATCATTCACTCAAACGGTTCATGTATCATTCACTCCCAGTTTCGCTCGAAACCCCGTCTATTTGCTTCAAAGAACGAACCATTACTTATTGTGCCAAATCGTTGATTCACGAGAATACAGAAAGTCTTTCTCTAAGGGGTCAATGGAACATTTAGTCTGGAGTTTTAGGGTCAACTTGTGTAACCTAGATTTTTTTGGGGAAATAGGACTTACTTTTACTCTATTAAGTCAGCAGTTTATTAACTCTCTTGACGTGGGAAAAGGCGACTAAGACATTATTTTAAGAGAATGGGAAATCCTTCTGTCTGCTTGTTACAACATTTTGTGACTACGAAGACGTATTTTTATTTGTATGGGACCTACATATAGTTGTTCCAGATTTTGCTGTTTGTGTATGTGAGTTTGCTGGGGAGTTTGTTGCGCCACTTCTTCTTCCCAGCTATAACACTAGGAAGTGGTGACGGCCGGGCGTTTTGGGGGACTGTCTTTATGTAAAACTTTGACGTTAAAATAGTGCTGGCACTCAGCCTAATTTGAATAAATGACTTTTGATTTAGATTTTTTTAGATTTTGTAAACGCACCCAAGATTACAAGACAAATACCAGGTGTGCGACAACGTTCTTAAAAAAAAACAAATTTATTAATTTTGGTAAAATAAAAAGTCCTCTTGGTCGATTTCGGCCATGGCGCCCAATCTCAACTGGCGCGGGACATATTATAGTGCACAAGTGTGCACTATAATATGAGAATATGAGAGTGATCCATCCCATCAGAATATGAGAGTGATGGAAGAGGGAGTGCACTCCCTCTTCCATCACTCTCATATTCTGATGGGACGGCAACGCGACACGACCGGAGAGAGATCTGGCGCAGGACGGCTTAACGTGCTTTCCGAGGCACGGGGGTGTCACACCACCAACTTCCAAATTCCGGGCTGTTACTGGGAAATTTCTATTCGAAAAACCCAATTACACTTTTTGTTAAAATATATATTAGCTTCCTCCAGCGGCTTAATCTGCGTGATGATCGAAAATTATCACAGAGCAACATACTCTCGGGATGAGTATCCTATGTCTCTTTCAGGACATGTTTTACCCTTATGCCAAGTTTCTACCAAATCCATTAGGTCGTTAAAAGGTGATGAGGAAACAAACGTTCAGACAGAATTAGTTTCGAATTTATGATTTTAAGTATGGAGAATGGATTCTACTTAATATTATGGCAATATGGTATGATTTCTCCAAATAGCAATCCTTTGCCTTCATTCATCATTTGCCTAGCCTTTTCCTAATTATATTAGGGTCGGCTTCCAGTCAAACCGGATTCACCTCCACAACCCATTAACTGGGTAACACGGTACTCCTTGGTAAGACTGGTGTCAGATTTTCTGACTACTGACTATCCGTAACGAGTACAAATGACAGCCGGGTCCAACAGCTCAACGTGCTTTCAAGGAGGAGTCTCGGTATGTTAAGATGGTCACCCATCCACAGACCAACCTCGGCAAGCGTTGCTTAACCTCGAAGATCGTCCCGTGCAGCTGTCATTATTTACACAACTACTAAAATTACTAATTATTATTAATTACTGCTGTAATTTTTTAACATGTTAATAGGCCAAAATTATTATCATATTTTGTTTTTCTATATTAGTTAACAATCAACTTGAACAAGGACATTTGTCTTCGGTAAAGTCAGTCTCCATGCAAATCCTGAAGATCCAATCTATCCAAGAATTAAGATGAATAAACATGAATATGGGCGCCTTATCCTTCTGCATGAATAAACAGCTCGCAACCATTACTGTATTGTATATTATACAAGTAAATTGTACATATATACACAGACAGATGGCAACTATGGCGTCCTAGTGACCCCGATATATCCCAATTCAGCAAATCTGGAATGTCTCCAGTATATTAATGCTGAGTAACACAGCCGACATATCCCTTAAGCGAATTATGGTCCAACCTATTTACTGTGGGGCCAGCATTTGATTTTGGGCAGGCATTCGAGTTGGTCCTGAGTTTGATATTCTTATGTATATCAAACTCAGGAACAACTATACTATACTATTGTTGTGGTCCTAATCTTATGTTATCGCTCTCGCGCTTTTAACTTTATGCAATCTACAACAATAGTTATTTTAAAAAAAGGTTTTGTTCAATATTGAGGAAAGAGTCAAAATTCAGAGATGTGTCAGACGACATAAAAAATGGAAGTTAATGTCACCATTAGACAATCCATTCCATTCTGTGAAAGTAACTCGGTCTGTGTGAATGCTGTCTGGCTATTGGAACGTCTTATCGACTGAGCTGATTTGAATCAAACTTTGCATAAGGGGAGACCATGTCCTGGAATAGAACTTATGAAATTTTAACACCACCTGCAAATGCAATGCTGTACCAAATAAATTATTTTTCTTTCTTTCTTCTTTCTTTCAAACCTAACCTAAAGTACGTCATTATAGCCCGCTCGGTCTCCGCTGCTAGATGCAGGTCGCACAGTCAAAATGAGTTTCCAAATTCAAATCACATTATTATAATGAAATTCAGTTCAATATTATTGCCGGTGGACGGGGGCATAGCTTCGGACGCGCGACCTGCTCCTAGCAGTGGAGGTCGACACGCGCCGCTCACGGTGTACAGCCACTTCTCTTCGTGGTGCGAGCACAATTTTCTCGTAGTAGATATGACAAGTGCTCCATGCTCCTCAGGGATAAAGGTGTCTTTGCTATGGGCTAGCTTGAATCCCTCGCTACATTCAGGATTCTTGTATTAACTCCCTCGCTTTGTTCGTGAGTTAAACTCTCGAATCCTTCGGGATTCAATATGACGCCCGTGATATAAGACACTGCTTTACAAATCAACTGAACCTGAAACATACTTATTATGTATCTATTTAAAAAAACTTGTAACTTGTTGTGTTGAGTATATTCCCTTGGGATAATTATTGCTGACGCGAGCGAAGCCTGTAGCAGAAACTAGTATTGTATAAAACTTGCTGAGAAGCTTTTTGTGTAGATCGAATTAATCGTTTTCAATGTCGTTTTTCTTTCATGCTTAAATAAATTAGGAAATAGAATGCTTGTTTCAAATAAATGGTTGTTTCGGTTTCAAACAGAACCCAGGCTACAAGCTCCCAACCGTCCTAGTAACAACGAAATATGATATTTTTGAAACAACCGCTTTGTAACAGTTTCTCTTACAACAAATTTAAATTATTTAAATTTATTGCCAGCTGCGGGATAACTTAGATTACTCCACGGGATTCTAAACTTTATAATAGAGTTATAAGGTTTAATTTTACGTGGGATAGTTTATATTTTCGTGATGGTGGTAATGGGAATCTAAAAGTGAATTGTGTTACATATTCAGTGCTGAGTTATCGATTTGTTATAAACTTTTCATCATCTGCCTAGCCTTTTCCCAACTATATTTGGGTCGGCTTTCATAGCTCGTGGCTGAAGGAGGAGCTTGTGGCTGAAGAATAACAGCCACACTAGCCGATCTTCAAGGTTATTGCCAAGGTTGTTCCGTGGATGGGTGACCAACTGACCGTGTTACCCAGTTAATGGTTTGTGGATGACTGGTAGGCAGCCGCTCCATTTAAGTATTCAGATGAATCCGGTTTGACTGGAAGCTGACCCTAATATAGTTGGGAAAAGGCTAGGCAGATGATGATGATCGGTAGTTCTTGGCAAGACTGGTGACCATTTTCTGGCTTTTAACGATCGGTAACGCCAAAGACGTACAAATGGCAGGTAGGATCAACAACTTTACGTAATTTCCAATATACGGAGGACTCTCAGTTTTGTTAAGATGGTCACCCATCCACATACCGACCTCGGCAAGTGTTGCTTAACCTTGAAGGTCGACTCGTGTGGCTGTTTTTTTATCCACGAGCTCCTCGATTTGTGACAAACTAATTAGTGGGGTTTATGTGTCTCATAATAATTATGTGGGACGCTCACATGAAATTGATAGGTACTCACTTCCGCGTTTTCGGAACATGTCTTATAATTATGAACAGGCGTTTGTAATTGCTGTGATTAATAATAATAATAGCCGGGCGCCATCTTTGAATTCTCACTTTGCTCGAAAAATAAGTCTGACTTAATTTCACAGGCATACAAAGAAAGTGGCAGGCCAATTAAGAGCTGTCAAATTACTTTGTAATGTGACGTTACTGTTTTATTTTTAACTAGCTGCGGCCCGCGGCTCCGCCCGCGTGAAAATTACCCCCAATGGGACATACTCCTGGGATAAAAAGTTTTTTTGGTCTTATCCTACATGTTATTCCAGACTATAATTTACCTCTGTGCCAAGATCCGTGCAGCCGTTCTAACGTGATCGAGAAATAAACATCCATCCATTCATCCAAACATCAAAACTTACGCAACAATAATATAAGTAGAGGTTTAGTATAAAGTATAGATTAAATAATTAGGTACATACGTCACATTCTTACGTTCGTCCGAGTACATTCTTAACTATTAATTTACAAGTTCAGAGCACCCATATGTAGGAGCTCGTGACGAAAAGAATAACAGCCGTACGGGTCGATCAAGGTTAAGCAACGCTTGCCAAGGTTGGTCTGTGGATGGGTGACCATCTTAACATACCGAGTTTCCTCCGTGCCTCGGAAAGCACGCTAAGCCGTTGGTCCTGGCTGTCATTTGTAGATCTTTGGCAGTCGTTATGGATTGTCAGAAGCCAGTAAATCTGACACCAGTCTTGCCAAAAAGTACCGTGTTACCCAGTTAAAATAAATTATTATTATTATTAATGGGTTGTGGAGGTCTGGTAGGCAGCCGCTCCACGTAAAATACTGGTATTCAGCTGAATCCGGTTTGACTGGGAGCCGACCCCAATATAGTTGGGAAAAGGCTAGGCAGATGATGACGAGTTAATTCTTATTGATTTAAAGTTCAGTGTACCTATATACAACATAGTTTTAAGAAACTGAATAAACTAAGTTATCTAGGCAAAGGTTTATATATATATATATAAGCCGATTTAATGGATCTTGTACGCTTCCATTTAAATCTTGTGTTACCTATAAGTTTTACTGAAGTTGAGTAAAGTTAACTCGAGGTCAACTTGAGTGAAAAGTCAGCGGTAGGTATATTAGATATCTTAGTGCCCTTTTTATTTATAGCAAACTAGTTGCCGCCCGCGGGCCCGCTCGCGGAATGTCGGAAATTATTCTAAGGGAACATACTCCCGGGATAAAAAGTATCTATGTCCTTTCCCGGGACTCAAACAATCTCTATACCAAATTTCATCTAAATCGGTCTACCCGTTTGCGCGTGAAGAAGTAACATACATACACACACAAACTTTCGCCTTTATAATATTAGTGTGATGATATATAAGTGTGATGTGATAAATATTAGCAACATTAATTCTAGGTAATCCTTTCTGGTAAAAAAATATTCCACGTAGTATAAAATAAATGAAAAATAATGTTGCCAGTAGTGACAAATTAATATTACCTACATATATTTTTTTGTCAATTAGTGACAAAAAACATTTCAGCAGCAATTTCAGCAATATTTTCCAACAATCGGAATTCAGGAAACACGCTGAAAACAATCACCGATCAGCCGTGACCCTCGACACTGAAAAAAACAACACAAAATGATTAATCTGTCACTTTGACCGCGATTATCGAAACGCGAACACCGGCCGCACAAAATTAAACTTTATTAAAACGCATGAAAGCTTAAATCGGTTCGTGTGACATTTGTAAATGATTTATTCTGTGCGTGAAATGTGAGCAGTAATTGGCTGTATTAACTCGTTTGGATTACTTAATTTAAATATATTTCGATGATGGGGGGTAAAACGTGCTGATGAAGGGAGGTGATGTAACTGCATTAATCCATGCCAACCCAGCAGAGGGAACCATAATAAGAATTAATTGCTATTCATTTATTAATATTTAACATCAACAAGTTCTGTGTCCGTACAGCAGACGCAAACAAACTCTCTGCCTGCGACTGTGTTTCCGAACGCATACAACCCGTAAAAAGGCTTCTTCTGGGTAAGCTCGCTGCATCGTCGACTTTGTCTCTGTCATCTATGACCTAGACTAGAGTCAAGAGCAAACTCAACTCAAATAAAAAAAAAAAACAGAAAAAATCAATGAATACCACATCGTCTCTTTGCTTCAATAACGTGATAAGTCCGACGGTTAATTTTATTTATTTGATAATTGAAACCGCCGTGACCGATTTAACGTTTCCAAAAAACGTGTAAAAAAAAATGTACCGTCAGACTTATCACGTTATTGTGCGTCAAGTTCATGAAATGTTTTGGTGTAAACGCGGCCTCGCGGCTTATTTTCCCCAACATGCCTTTACATGCCACAAAATTAAACCTCATTACAGCATTACTATTCACAATAACTCACACAAACTTATCAAATGATTACGAAACAAATCTCATGTGGTTGCGTGACCCGTCATGGCCGCCCGCCGCCATTTTGGATTTGGGCTCGCGTGCCGCCATTTTTATTGACACACGAAACTTGCTGATCCGCAGCTTTATAGACGGTTATCAATCAATTTATTATTAGTTTGATCTATATTCTAGATGGTTTAGAGCTAATTTTGGGGTTGTGAACTAGTTATGGAAGTTTTTGGAAGGTTATTGTGGTAGCAAGGTTAAAGGGGCCAGGCTTTTTATGGATCTAAGTAGTTAAATTTTATGTTTTATGCTGATCTATTGTTGGTTATACGTCTCTTTTTAAATCTCCCATTTATCCTGAATGCCTAGACAAGGCTACATGTGAAAATGATTGTCAAGAAGTCGAAATTGCATGGAATTAACAAGTACTATCGAATTGACTCGTGAACAAATCCATGAATGTTTGTCAATCTTTTTTGCTGGTGTGATAGCGGGCTTCGTGGTTTCGAATCATAAAATTGGACACAACCAGTTTGCAAGATGATCAGTGCTTTTACTTCACAGTAACCAAAAGTCCATTTATATATTTAAGGTGCATGGTACTAATCCTAGATTAAAGAGCTTTTTCTTTGAAACCTTGTACATAACTAACAAGTTTCAGCGACCTATAACCTTGAACGGGGGCGCTTCGTAACACAGCGCTAACGTACTCAATCAAATTGCAAACGACCTGACCTTTCGTATGCTACCTCGCTGCAAGGTTACGCACACGGTCTAAGTTTAGGTTTAAGGGGAATCTTAGTGTATTTGTGGAATTTATTTTATTTTATTCTATTTCGCAGTTGATTTTTGTTTATTTTTGATTTTTTCATATACTACATACTTAAGGAACAACTAGACAGCTTTTGATATTTTGTAAGCAAAAACCTACCAGACTGCATCTTCTTTGTACCTTAATTGTGTTTAAGATAAGATAAGATAAGATGAGATATTATTTTTTTGTAAAAACATGAGTACAAATACAATAGATTTGCATGGTTTTAAAATAACATTTGGGAACAGGATCTACATGTTTTGCCATTTACGACACACAAAATTTTTTTGGTCATGTTAACCATTGGAATTTATACATGTATAACAATAAAAGTTACAATTTAGTCTAAAAAAAATTTTAAGCTAAAAAGTGTTTTAGTTTTGAGCTCAGATAAATGGCATAATGTTAAACTCAAACTCAAAGCATTTATTTCAATTAAACCATTACAGGCACTTTTGAATAGTCAAGGTCGGTCTGTCCACAGAGATGAAGCTAATTACACGTTCCAAAGCGTAGATCTTCTATGGAGAAGAACGCGCAAGAAACTCCACGGACACTCTTTTAAATCAATGTTTTTTACAATGATATGGTTACATCATTCGTGTGAAAATTAAACAAACACACAAATATGTGAGAACGATGTAGAAAGACTTGCACTACCAAGTAAAAAAAAAGCAACAATTCAAAGAAAAAATAATTAAAATAAACCGTGGCAGCTGAGAGATGACCAGACCTAGCTGACGGCACTCGCTCAGCAATATGACGCCTGCGCTAGCACCATTCGGCTCAACCACTTTGAAAGGCGCCAAATGATCTAGTGATGGGTAACTCATCATTTTTATATGAGGTTGAGGGAGTACCTCATTTTACTTCGCGAGGTCCTCATGAGGTACCCCTCATTTGAGGCGAGGAGTCGTACGTCGGCGAATTCACCTCACTCCCTCACACACATAATTTTCTCTCGCTCATAAATTTTTACCGCCAAAATATACGAATCAATGACACTTGATTACCAATGTAATGCCAATGTTTTTAGAATTCATAGTTAACGTTCTAAACGTACCAAAATCATATTGTTTTCTGTGTTTTCAAAATTTCGAGACCTCATCTTACTCATTCTATAAATTCTGTACGATTATGAAATAAATCGGTTCATTTTTTTTCGCCCACTAAGTCAGCTCACTCAATCACTCAATACTCATTCGCGAGTACTCGCGTCAATAATGTCAATGTAA
>NDFZ01004961.1:1869-23239 GCA_002192655.3 Mamestra configurata | reverse complement strand
TAGTGATGGGTAACTCATCATTTTTATATGAGGTTGAGGGAGTACCTCATTTTACTTCGCGAGGTCCTCATGAGGTACCCCTCATTTGAGGCGAGGAGTCGTACGTCGGCGAATTCACCTCACTCCCTCACACACATAATTTTCTCTCGCTCATAAATTTTTACCGCCAAAATATACGAATCAATGACACTTGATTACCAATGTAATGCCAATGTTTTTAGAGTTCATAGTTAACGTTCTAAACGTACCAAAATCATATTGTTTTCTGTGTTTTCAAAATTTCGAGACCTCATCTTACTCATTCTATAAATTCTGTACGATTATGAAATAAATCGGTTCATTTTTTTTCGCCCACTAAGTCAGCTCACTCAATCACTCAATACTCATTCGCGAGTACTCGCGTCAATAATGTCAATGTAAATTTTTAAGTGAGGACGCGTGAACGAGTGAGGTGGTTCAATGTTGAAATTCGAGTAACTCTTTCAATTTGCGATCACGAGTACCTCAAACCACACACACACACTCATGAGTGAGGGACACATCTCTAAAATGATCCTAGAAACAAAGAAAATGATGATATAAACTATGTAAGTACGTTTATTTAAATATTCTGTTAGGCTATACTAACTTTTGGCTATCAAGTATTTTTTTAGATGTAGTTTAAATAGAGTTGCGTTTTATTAGGTCCTAGCACTACTGTAGCTATTCATAATCATTTTGGATTCGCTGAAAACATTTCTTTCGCATTGTAACATTTTGTTAAGAAAAGAATAATAACTCTTGAATCACAGTTATAACTAGCGCAGGGTTCTGGGGTTTTTTTTTAAAGTATAAATCTTCTTTTACTTTTCTTTGTAGTTTAGCCTGAGAGAAAATTCTCGTATTTTTAATAATCGTTCGTACTCGTATCGTAGTTGTAGGTGAACTGTCAAAATTCCCTGTATTTTGGCAAGTTTTTGACATTGATCGTCGCTGAGATTTAATTGCGACTTGAATTTGATCGTTTTTTTTTGTTCGAGAATTGGCTTTCAGATCTGTCAAGCTGTTGCGGAATTTGTTCGAAAGAGTCACCGCGGCCCTGGAACCCAAAGGGTTTAAGTGGAACACGGATGGGCTTTAGTCAGTAAGTCTGACACGCCCTTCCGCTCCACCCAGAGCAGAACAAGTTATTTGATGAAGCTGAAGATCTTTTTTTTAAGGATTGGAAATCCTTAAAAAAAAAAAGATCTGTCAAGCTATATGAAATACGTGCTACTAACAAGTTGATATCTGCTCAATAAGGTGGACATGGAAATATTCATTCAAATATCTGATCTTCCACCACCTCCACAAATCTCAGTAAACGATTGATTAACATTTCGACATAAAACGTCAAATGAGTCGTGTTACAACTGTCAAAGTTTTACGACGTCTCACGTACGTAGTCTCGAGACGTTTCTTTAGACGCAGAAACGTGGCGCATTTGTTCGCTTATTGTCTGAGTTTATTGTTACGACTGATCACAAAGAAGGTAACAACTGTTGGATAGGTTTTAAGAACTTGTTTTTTTTAGAACTTGGACATATTAGAATTGCTCCTGCCAGCTGCTGCATCCGCGTGGACGTCGAAAATTATCGCAAGGGAACTTGCTCTCGGAAAGAAAAGTACCCAAAATCTTATAGCAAAGTTTCATCCATATCCGTTCTGCCGTTAACACGTCAAGAGGTTACAAACAAATATCAGAGTTACTTTCACTTATAGAAGAAAGAAAGATAAAGAGTAATATAGGTACATAGTATATCTTATATATCTTTAGTATGGATGGTAGTCTAACAGGAGACTATGCTCGTGTTTGATCACTATGACATAGTCATGGTAAACAGTGATGTGGACGTCGATGGAGCACGCTTGCCTAGAAGTAACCTATTCACTCTTGAATTAAAGACCAGGTTGTTTGAGTTACGAGTATGACAATGATGCGTTTATTAAAAGGGATTGTTTTCAGTTATTGCTATTTTGGCAATATCAGGGCTTGCCTCAAACCGACTTTTTTTGAAGTTCTCAATTCGGTTTTATTTTTTTTATTAATTTGTTTATGTTTGTCACCCAATAATTCCGTCATTTTTGGACCGATTTGAAAAACGAATTTCATCAAAATCGGTTCAGTAGTTTGGTTTTTAAATCAAAATAGCTGGAGGAAATAGAAATATATCATCCAAGTAAACGAAATTGCGTGTTTTGCTTTCCTGTGACTTTCCAGTGGTGTTGTTAGGTGTGGGGTACCACTAAAAATGTGAAATATAAAAAACTTTTTTACTAAAAAATACAACCAACTTCCAAATAAAAAAAAAATACAAAAAATTATAAAATAACTTTAATTTCGGAAGTCGGTGTTAAAATACGAAGAAACAACCAAAAACACCGACTTCCGAAATTAAAAGTTAAGTATTTTATATTTTGTAGTGTTTTATTTTATTTTAAAGGTTATAAAATGACAATTTGTTTTTGAGCGACATACTGTTAGACAAGTTGAATATTGTCAATGGATAAAGAATCACCTACCTACAAGTTATCTGTAGATACATAGATTTTATCTCAGTAAATCAAAAGTTTTATCGGCCTTCGTTGACCTAAAGTTTCTACTGATTTCCCTAACGTGAAGAAAATATACTAAACAGAACATTTTACAGACACTTTTATTTGTGAAAAACCTAACACCAACCGGTCTCAATGCGCCTTTATGAACAGTGTACAATCTTAAAAGCTCGACAAGGCACACGTGGACATGTAGGTAAACTCATTTATACATAGACTTTGTGTGGCGAACAGAGACATATGACATATATACAGACATATATATACAGACATATATTTTACAGAGACATATAGACAGACAGCACGGTTGGCGCAGTGGTTGAGCGATTGACTGCTGCGCTGCGTGTCGCAGGTTCGATTCCCGCACGGAACAATTATTTGTATGGCCTACAGATAGTTGTGCCGGGTCTGGCTGTTTGTGTATGTGACTTTGTATGTTTGTAAACGCACCCACGATACAGGAGAAATCCTAGTGTGGGGCAACGTTTAAAAAAAAAAAATATATATATATAATACTTTTACTTTGTAACTGGGACGTACTACGAAGTACTAATGTCATTATTATTTGAAAAAGACGGAGTTTTCCAGAACGAATAGCACTATCCCAGTGCTATTCGTTCTGGAAAACTCCGTCTCTCTCTCACACCGGAATCGCGATAGTTTGGATAGGGACGTCAGACCCTGCCGGTAGATTCTGTAAACATGTTGAAGTGAAGGCTTGAGTGAAGTCATCACGAGGTGAGCTGTCAATTCATATAATCAAGCAGGAATGACAGCTCACTCTGTGATCACGTTACATCTTGATTGTATGGATTGACTCACCTCGTGATTACTTCACCCAAGCCTTCACTTCGACATGTTTAAAGAATCGACCGGCTGGACCAGTTAGTGGAACATTACACTTAGCTCAGCTCGCAGGACTGACAACAGTCTGAAATGTTACATTTGCCTGCCTGTCCCGATCTCCCGATCTTCATTTAGTCAGAAATTTTCGAGTACGATGTTATGGGGGCGAGCCTTATGCCATTACCGGGCGGAAATCTAGACTCCGGGCTGCTACAATATGACACTTTATTTGACCCGGGAATCGAACCCATGATCTCAAGCTCAGGAGCACCACTTGCGACTACTTGAGCGAAGAGGCAGTCGAGGTCGAGGGAGTAATTTACCATAAACTCGTGTTGCACCTAGTAATGGGTCAGTAAGTAATTAGGACTAGCAAAAACACTCACAAGTCCATACCATTTGCATATTGATTAACATTATAACTCCAGTTAGGCTCGGACTATGTAATAAGTAATATATGGTGTAGAGCGAGTCGGACTCCCACACGAAGGATATCAGCCGATCGATTCTGTAAACATGTCGCTTGGGTGAAGTGATCACGAGCTGAGCTGTCAATCCATATAATCAAGATGTCACGTGATCACGAAGTGAGCTGTCATTCCATCTTGATTATATGGATCGATATCGCAGCGTCGTGTCACAGCCAATTTTCTCGCCGAATTTACTGAACCGATTCTGTTGAAATTTGGTACACATATGAACCTCTGTGACCCAAACACAGCCGCGTTACGTAAATAAATATTTTTGACGTGACAACGTCTAATAAATCGATGAACGCCAGCTGCACGCACGAAAAAGGATGACTCACGATGTTAACGTTACGCTCATTGTAACGTTACGATCATTTCATCAATGTTTTGTTACGACGTTGTCACATTAAACTATCGTCCGTAAACCGACTTTACAAACAACCAATTTTTTGAGTATGAAAATGAAAACTTTTTTTAAAATTTTCTAGGGGACAAACAAGAAAGAAAAATCAAATTGTACCGTGTGATATATCAAATTAAAGGGCTAATTAGGGTTATCATAATTTTAAAATAAATAGTTTTGAAGTTATTTAAGAAAGTAGACTAAAAATTACCATATAAAACCTTACCTTACCTTATAAATATACCTAAAATTAAAAAGTAGATAATAGTTCTTTACCTTTAGATTACAGGAACACCTATAAAAAGACAATAGAGTTAAAATAACATATTACAAAAAAGAAATTCGTTCGGAACCCTTTACACGCGAGTCCGACTCGCACTTGGCCAGTTTTTTTTTAGTGTTTGTTTTATATTTGTAATAGTGGTCGTAGAAATACTCACTCAGCAAAAATTACAACAGTCCACCTATTACACTTCATAGCGGAGGCTTATTAAAAGAGTCCCGTTGTTTACCTAAAAGATGAATAAATTAAAACCATGGTCATTAATTGTGTTGTAAAACGAATTTTACGCGGATGAAGTCTCGGGTAACAGCTAGTTTTTCATAAAGATAACAAAATCAAAAGTCATTTATTCAAATTAGGCTGAGTGCCAGCACTTTTTGAACATCAAAGTTTTACATAAAGACAGTCCCCCAAAACGCCCGCCCGTCACCACTTCCTAGTGTTTTAGCTGGGAAGAAGAAGTGGCGCAACAAACTCCCCAGCAAACGTAACGTCTCTCTCATTAAAACGTAATACTTTTAATATTAGGAACGACGAAGTCCAATTTACGCAAGTTTGCAGGACTCCTTCACTGTACAAACTTGAACGTCCTACAAATATGCTGTGTACATATATATTCGCTAGATATGTCCTTATATACCGTGTGTTCCTATGTAGAATGTGTGCGTTTTGCCGGATACGAGTTGGCACAGCAAACAACTCAGCTGTGTATATTTAATTCTGAAATGAGATTTTAGACTAATTTGTAGGTACCTACTCTTAAGGACGTACATTACTATGAAAGTAGTAAGAAGTGGGATCTATTGTTACTTGAGTGATGGCTTAGCTGGTTGGTTCATTCACGCCATTTCCCGGTTGATTATGTAAACATGAAGGCTTGGGTGAAGTGATCACGGGGTGAGCTGTCAATCCATATAATCAAGATGGAATGACAGCTCACTCCGTGATCACGTGATATCTGTGTATATTTAATTCTGAAATGAGATTTTGGACTAATTAGTACTCTTAAGGACGTACACATTACTATGAAGGTAGTTAGAAGTGGGATCTATTGTTACTTAGTTGAGTGATGGCTTAGCTGGTTGGTTCATTTACGCCATTTCCCGGTCGATTATGTAAACATGAAGGCTTGGGTGAAGTGATCACGAGGTGAGCTGTCAATTCATATAATCAAGATGGAATGACAGCTCACTCCGTGATCACGTGATATCTGTGTATATTTAATTCTGAAATGAGATTTTGGACTAATTAGTACTCTTAAGGACGTACACATTAATATGAAGGTAGTAAGAAGTGGGATCTATTGTTACTTACTTGAGTGATGGCTTAGCTGGTTGGTTCATTCACGCCATTTCCCGGTTGATTATGTAAACATGAAGGCTTGGGTGAAGTGATCACGAGGTGAGCTGTCAATCCATACAATCAAGATATAACGACAGCTCATTCCGTGATCACGTGATATCTTGATTGTATGGATTGACAGATCACCTCGTGATCACTTCACCCAAGCCTTCACTTCGATATGTTTACAGAACCAACCGGGAAATTAAGTCGCCACCGTCGTCGTGCATGGAGTTTCAATCAAATAAGTTTTAATAAAAACCCAGTTGAGTGGCATACATACCGTCGTTGCATTATTTTGAAATGCTTGCTTATACTATCTATAACATCTAATTAAAATATTGACTAAAAAGTGTTTATAAGTGATCGCGTGTAAGCTTTCCAAATGTATCGTTCGACATCGCTTATTCGCGTAAACAATCATTTTATTAAAAAAAAGCTGCCGCCCGCGTGAATGTCGAAAATTATCCCAAGGGAACACACTCCCGGGATATAATATATCCTATGTGTTATTCCAGACTATGTTCCTTTGTGCCAAATTTCATCAAGATCCGTTCAGCCGTTCTGACGTGATTGAGTAACAAACATACATCCATACTCACAAACTTTCACATTTTTAATATTAGAAGATAGATTATAGAAGTATAGATACTGTCACTGTTAAGATTCACAATTCATTAAATGAGTAACACGGTACTCCTTGGCAAAACAGCTGTCAGATTTTCTGGCTTCAGTCTATCCGTAACGATTGTCACAGACCTAAATATGAGAGCTGGGGTAATGGATGGTCACCCTTCTACCAAGCGTTGCTTAACCTCGAAGATCAAACCGCGAAGGTTGTGATGCTACTGAGCTCCAGAAGACCTTATTTCTCATACCCACATTTTCACTTCTCAAAACATGGTCCTGACTTAAACTAAAACGAGAGCCTTTTTCAATCTAGCTAAAGTTTGCAGGTCTCCGTATAAACTCGTATATCCTATGCGCTGTGTGCGTAGCTAGGATATGAGTCGGCATGACAAACATTGGTCTCAGACGCCCTTAGGTTCCTTGCACAAGTGAGACTGGCTGCAATTTGTCTTGAAAGCTGAGTTTGCGTTTGAGATATCTGTGCTTCATCCTGTTCTAAACTGTTTGCCACTTTCCTACGAAGATTACTGTAAGACTGATAGGAACCACTATTGTTCCAAGTTCTATTCTATCATATATGGACGGATGGGCGGATGAATAGAAATAATTTTTATCCCTATCTGAAATTCACGCCGACGAAGTCTCTGGCGGTAGTGTTATAAAGTTATGTAAGATTTCCTGTGGCAAAGATGCAGAGAGGTAGAAAAGATTAACATAACGTTTTTATTGCTACTTTGGTGAAAAAAACTCTCCATTTAGTTTAGTTATAAAATCATCTCAGTCATCTCAAATTCGTAATTTCAAGTCACTGTTCAACACAGATTATTTTGGTCATTTCAGCCATAAAATCTGTAATGAGTAAGACAATACCACCCCAACATACATCAATTCAAATAAAAACATCTCCAAACGAACTTCAACGTAACTTTTTCACCAACAAAAACATCGATCACTCTTCCTTAAGACGAAAAAAACAAAACAAAATAAGTCTTAACATCAGTCGCGCGTGAGTAGCCAGCCTTCCAACGTTGAACAAACTGAGCGGCGTCACTTCCCCCGAGTGATATCACACACCTACACATACAATATGACGGCTGCATGCAAGCGACATGATTAAAATCTATACTCAAACATAGACGAACTTGGAAATTATCTTGTATCTTGGATGTTAGACTAGTTGCTTCAAGCTTTCGGAGATTAGTTTAGATTTATGTGATTTTAGTGTTTATTTGGAGATTCAGTTGATTGAATATGAAATTGTTATCTGTGAGAGTTAAGAATCTGATGAACTGTGGTTTTTAATAATAATAATTTATTCAATTAAAGACTACATTGGTCCAATGGTTAGTATTCAAATTGCTAACCTATTCTATTCCATTAGCATCCTTATTTGATGTTTTAGAATAGGGCAGTCAAACTCAATCTATCAACAATAACCGCCAGAATGCCATTGCCGCTAGCACGAATCCTGCTTAATAAGGAGGCGATATTTTTGCGCAAAATGGCTGCGAACCCGTCTGTACGAGCCTCAATAATTTATATCAATTTAAATCCTAGATAATTTTGTGCCAGTCTTTCTTAAGTGCCCCTTTAATATGTATGTCAAATCTTTGTCAGATCAATAATTATCTTACATTTCCTTATTCTTATTTTATGAAAAAGTTAAATACTGCAATAGTTTTATTAGTCCGTATCTGAAACGATGTGAAGAAAACCGGCCAAGTGCGAGTCGGACTTTCACGCGCTTGCGCCGAACGAATCATATTATTTACATGTCATTTTAAACCTAGCATTATGGTCTCCTAGGTGTTCTTGGAATGTATCGAACTACTACCTAAAATATGATCAGTAGTTTTCATTCAGACGTACGGAACCCTTAAAAAATATAGCTTTTTTGTTTTTTTTTTGAGTGGCGTCTCGCAGCTCAACCTGAGAAGTTGTCGACTGCTTAACCGGGCTTGCCTGTGGTGGCCTTAATATTATAGCCTCCAGCCAGGGCTTATAAAAAACCCACAAACTAAGCGACTACACGATAAGGGCACCCCCTTTGGGGTACGGGTCTCGGCTTAGGGCGTCGCTGGGGGAGGACAGCTAGGGACGGGCTGGATCGAACTAGACAAAGTATTGCTAATTTTTGCTAGATATTGTAGAAAGACAAGCTGTTCAAGAAATACTTCAATCAAGAAGACGCTACCATCGTTCCAGTTAGGTCTAAGTATGATTGCTACTACTCCTGCGGTTAGTCCCAAATGGGACCTGTGATTAAAGCCAGCCTCGACTCTCGATCACTTCACCGACCGTCTCTCCAATCGTAGGTACTCGAGAGGTGTCCAACACGATGTATTGATAGTGACGATTATATAAATCTGTATGTGACAGGCTATGTACCATAAAACGGGGTGGATAGAAATGCAGGGGTGAATAGAAACGAAACTTTTATATGCGACAATTGCCCCCGCTTTTGCATTTTTGAAATCGGGTTGGTTGGCACTCACCTATCTACACGATTGAGCAAAGCGTACGAAAATTTCGGAAAAACAATTGCAACACGACTCTGACTGATCCAGGATTAAAAGTTTTTCGCAATTTCTTATGAGTGTAATATCAATCAAATTATTCTACAAAAGTATCCACATCATCTGCCTAACCTTTTCCGAACTATATTGGGGTCAGCTTCCAGTCAAACCGGATTCAGACCTGCACTACACATTAACTGGGTAACACGGTATTCCTTGGCAAGACTGGTGACAGATTTTCTGGCTTCTGACTATCCGTAACGACTGCCAAAGATCTACAAATGACAGGCGGGACCGACGGTTTAACGTGCTTTCCGAGGCACGGAGGAGTCTCGGTATGTTAATATGGTCACCCATCCACAGACCAACCTCGGCAAGCGTTGCTTAACCTTGAAGATCGACCCGTGCGGCTGTTATTATTTAGTCACGAGCTACAAAAGCATCCACAAACGGGAAAATTGTTTCTGTGTGGCCTGCACTTAAAAATAATTGAGACTTTTTCGCATTCTCCCGTCCCAGTGGCCCATATCGCTTCCTCCTCGGTTTGCGATCAATATCCACGATTGTTGCGGTTATCTCCTCCTCTTTAATCGTACCAGTTGTTGTGGATGCTGGATGTGACGCTGACACAGTTTTGAAATACGAGTGAACGAATTGAAAAAACGTGCAGCGTTTGAAGCGGATTTATTAACTGTCTAGACAATTTAATTCAGTTAAGGAGTATGATATTCTTAAGACGTAGTATTAGATGGTAAATAGAGGTCGGAAAAAAAATAAAGAAAGAAAAAAAAAATCGAAAATCGAAGAAAATCTGAAGGAAAATAATTTTAATTAAAATTGTTATTTCTTTAGGTAAATAGAAAATCTATTTATCTAAAGTAAATTTTTGGCTAGCATATTATGAAGGCAGCTTCTCAGAATGTTGTATTAAAAATAAAAACCCGGTTTTCAGGATAGCATAACTTATCGTAATTGAAAAAAAAAACAAATTAATACAATACCGATAATCACACTTAATACGATCACGCAAAGTGCGATTTCCCGCACAAACCGCCATTTTAGGTCAGCCCCTGCGGAGTAGAACTAGAGGCATTATTAAATACTTCTTAACCGACTTCAAAAGGGATGAGGTTATCAAGCCGGATGTTTATGTATAATACACTAGATTTTGGACGCGACTTTGTAAGCGTAAATCCCATTTTTCCCGTTCTCGTAGGAAATTCGGGACGAATTACACACCTAAACCTTCCTCATGAATAACCCCATCCTTTGGTGAAAACCGCATGAAAATCGGTGCAGCAGTCTTTAAGTTTATCACGAACAGACAGACAGATAGACGCGGCGGAGGACTTTGTTTTATAATATGTAGTGATAGTGATATATTTAATGTAAGTTCGGGCATAACTCCGTCATATATAGACGGATTTGCAAAATTCTTTTTGTTTTTAGAAAAATCTTAATCCGATATGGTTCCATTTAAATTTTGTAAAGATCGGATCAAGAACTTCGGAGACAGACAGCTTAATAGATGGACTGGTTAACATTTTTGGGGGGTAGCACTAAAAAATGAAAACACTTTTTATAATATGTATATAATGTATTGTATTAAAAGGTATGAAAGGTTGTTTACGAGACAAAATAAAAGCGTGACTTAAAATAGAAAGACATCTATGAATCTACAGTTTTTAAATTCTTCTTGACAGTATTTAAAACTAAATAGAAGATTACTGATCTTTGCTTTTTTGATCATAGACTGCCTATTACAAAATCAGACGGTTTTTTTACCTACTTTTGCTAGCCTGTTGGTCGAGTGGTTAGTGACCCTGACTGCTTAGCCGGAGGTCGTGGGTTCGATTCCCACCCAGGACAAATCTTTGTGTGATGAGCATGATGATTTGTTCTGTGTCTGGGTGTAATTTGTCTATAATATGTATGTATTTAGAAATATATAAGTATGTTTATCAGTTGTTTGGTTGCCATAGCACAGGCTCTGCCTAGTTTGGGATCGGATGACCGTGTGTGAGTTGTCCCAGGATATATTATTATTATCTCCTTTATTCATTTGTATATACATATAAATTACATTTTTAAATATTAAAATACAGGGATATAAAAATATTTAAAAATATAAAAAATAGTAGCCCACCGGTATCGGGAACAGGGTCCAAGCTACCGGTGGTCAGGGTCCCTGAGAGAGGAACCTCCTCACTATGCGCGCCGTGTCCAGGAGTACTGCTTTCTGGATCAAGCCCTTGATCCAGCTGCCCAACGAGAGCCTCTTTAGATGTTGGTCGAGGCTCTTAGCAATTATGCCATTGGCCGTCACGACTATCGGCACAATGACTGCTGTGTTCACATCCCACATGTCGACAACCTCGCGAGCCAAGTCAAGATACTTCGTTTGTTTATCTTTCTCAGTCTTCACGAGGTTCTCGTCATGAGGGACTGCTATATCAACAATCATTGCGCGACGCTCTAGTCGATCTATCACCACTATGTCAGGCTTATTGGCAACAATAGTCCTGTCAGTGATGATAGACCGATCCCAATACAACGTGCAGTTGCCATTTTCGAGAACTGGGTCGGGCACATACCTATAGTACGGTACTTCCGATTCCACAAGATTGTATTTAAGAGCAAGTTGCTGGTGGATAATCCTGGCTACAAGGTTGTGTCTGTGCAAATAGTCTCCGTTAGCCAGACTAGAACAACCGGAAATAATGTGGCGGATGGATTCTCCGGGCCGGTGACATGCCCGACATATGTCAACCGTACCGTCCTTCACAATGTATTTCCGGTAGTTGTTCGTCATCATAACTTCGTCCATAATCGCACAGACAAAACCTTCGGTTTCCCCGAAGAGGTCACCAAAACGCAGCCAGGCTACGGACGCTAAAAAGTCTACATCAGGTCCATGTAGGACCCGGTAAAAGCGTCCGTGAAGCTCCTTGCTCTGCCATACCTCCCTGCGGTCATTAGTATCTAATACCACAGGTTTGCGCCAGTTCTCGTTAGCCAAGGAGAGCGCAGTAAGGCCTTTGTCCACTGCTACCACATCCCGATGCATACCCACGTCGGCCTCTAGGAAGAACTCCCTAAGGCTGCATATCTCGCGGTTGTGCAGGGTCTTAGCATTGAGGAAGCCACGACCCCCGCACTTCCGCGGGATATACAGCCTCATCACCGATGACCGTGGGTGATGCATCCGATTTGCGGTAAGCAGTGAGCGTACCCTCCTATCCAGGGCGTCAAGTTCCGTCTGAGTCCATTTGAGTATGCCGAAAGAGTACATCAATACCGGCATGACCCAACCGTTAAAGGCGCGCACCTTGTTTCCGCCTGATAAAAGACTGTTGAGTACTTTATTCAGGCGGCCAAAGAAGCGCTCCTTCAACGATTGTTTCACGTCAGCAGCATTGATGCCCAACGCTTCCGACATACCCAAATACTTGTAAGTTTCGGTTGAGCTGAGGGATCTAAGGTTTATGGAATCCGAGAGTTGGGTTCCCACGGATTCCATAATCTCCCCTCGCTTCACATGCATGACCGCACATTTGTCCACACCAAATTCCATACTGATGGCGCTACTGAAGGTTTCTGTTACCTTCAGTAGCTTCATCAGTTGCAAGTTGTTGGGGGCAAAGAGTTTCAAGTCATCCATGTAAAGGAGGTGAGATATGACCTGACCACCTCTTTTCAACCGGTAGCCTTGGCCCGAACCTTCCAGCAGTGTACTGAGAGGGTTGAGGGCCAGACAAAACCACAGTGGACTCAGGCTGTCGCCCTGAAATATACCACGCTCGATCCTTATCGGGTCGCTGTTCGCCTGGATCTGTCGACATCCTGGATAGCGAAGGACTGTCCTCCACTGCCCCATACACGACATCAGGAAGGTGCGTAGAACTGCATCAACTTTATACAGCTCCAGCACCCTCATGAGCCATGTATGTGGTATCGAGTCATAGGCCTTCTTGTAATCTATCCAGCATGTCGACAAATCCCTTCGGGAGCGACGAACCTGTTGGCTAATGGTTATTATTATTATTATTATTATTATTATTCATTTTATCATACATCCCGAGCGCCACCAAGAAAATTTATGTTTACTATGAGTCATGATAAGTAAATTCAACCTAGTTGTTCGTTTTAGGAACCCGATAAGCATGAACAAATATTGAAAAAAATATAAAGCTAGTACAATAATGGCTGCATTGTGTGAACATAGGTACGAGCGTGGGTACGAGTGTTATGATACCACAAGAGACGTGTCACATGACTGTCTAGACGAAGGACAAACAAAGCTGAAGAATGCCCGACGAGTGGCCGCGGTACGCATGAGTCACTCTTAGCATAAAGGAGACAGGATATAAAAGTTACTTGTATATGTTACCGGAAAACGGCAAACTCCATAAGATTATAAAATAACTTGCAAGATTGTTAACTCTCGATAAATTGTCAACTGAACAATTGGAATACTTTTTTACGCATCAAAATTTGATAGTCTATAATATCTCGAAGTCATTCCGAGAAATTGTGGACATAAAATGGCGACCAATCAGAGCACAAGTCTACAATTTATCTGTTTTGGTGTGGTAGTTAAATTGGAAACAAGGCTCTCATTGGTCTATTCAGATATGAGCTCACACCAACAAAGACCATTGAGGAGCCAAATTTTGATGCGTAAAAAAGTATTCCAAATGTTCAGTTGACAATTTATCGAAAGTTTACAATCTCTCAAGTTATTTTATAATCTTACGGAGTTTGCCATTTTTCGGTGACATGTACAATGCGAAGGAAGAACGAAGGTTCACTAAAAATACAGCGTTTATATTCAGGATAAACTTGATTTTCAAGGAGCTTTAGAAAGCTAGTTTTTATAAATGAAATTCTGTAGATATGAACGTTTTATTCTATCATTTCATTTGTGGGCGATACAAGGCTTTTTATTACACAACAATATTAGGTTTAGGTATTCTTGAAAAGGTAGAAAGTATATCTTGTTGCGATAAAAATATGGCGGTGCCCGCGATTCCAAAAAAGGTAATGTTAAGTGAAGTCCGCCTTGAAGTTGCAGCGACTCTCGCCAACGTAGGGTGCGTTCATGTATAAAGTGAATTAATGTATGTATTCAATTAGGTTGATATTTTGCCTCCTCATTTCATATCATAATTATGTTTTAATTATTATCAAGTTTACACGCTGTGTGGTGTCGGATGTCAAAAAGTCCCATCACTTCCCGTGGGTGTCGTAAGATGCGACTAAGGGACTCACCAGAGAATGGGCAGCAGCATTATATGTGCATTGCAACAGCTACACTGCGATCGCCAACCCGCCTGCCAAGCGTGGCGATTTTGGCAACCCCCCTCATTGGAGGAGACTTATGTCCAACATGGACGTCTTTCGGCTGGTATGATGATGATGATTACACGCTTGTCATGTAGTTTCTGCATTTATGTTAAAGTTTCGACCACACGTTTTCCTACAAAAAAATGGAAACAAATGATGATATTCTTAAGGACCAGGAGTGGTATTTAAATAAAAAAACAATTGTCAGGTCAGCCTAACTTATATTGCACTATTTAATAGGAAACAATCAACTTCAACAAAACATAATAAACGAAGGTAATATTAGCACACGTGTATGAAGGAAAATTACCACCAAACAAAGACTTAGCTGTGATCCGAGACGAAAACCAACGACCTTAACGCGCGAGCGCTGACAGGAAAAAAGGGGCTCGGCTTTTTTTTTTTTTGTCGGGGACCACTCGCAGTTCAGCACGCTAGGGCTGGTTACTGCTTAACCGGACTATCCTGTGGTGGCCTCAAATTAATTTAAGGCCCCCAGGCAGGGCTTACAAACTAAATTAAAACTACATGACCGCTCGCTAGGGCATCCCCTGTGGGATACGGACTTCGGCTAGCGGCGTCATTTTGGGAGGAACAGCAAGGGGCAGGCTGGGTCATAATATTATTTGGGGAGTTTAGAACTACTGGCTCAGCCGCTGAGCCTCAGCGACGCGGGCTGGCTCGGTAATCAAAGGTCGGAGAGGGTTATTACTGGGACATCGCGACGGGCCCCGGCGGCGGGGTCGGAAAACGGAACGCGGTCTGTGTCGTGTGTGTTTTCGAGGAGTGCTGGTTTCCCTACGGCCCTCTTGAATCTGGGTGATGGGGGGCGCGGCTCGGTTGACAACCGCTTTTATAGACGCTGGAGTGACGTCTCAGATGACAGCTGTACAGAAACTCATTCTTAACCTAATAATATTTATTCGACGCGTGATTTCATTATCTTTTGCACAACGTTCGATAGGTCTGCAGCAGACGTCTGCTGTAAACTCCTTTCTTCAATTTCCCAAGCTTTTTTTCCAAGTGTGTGACCTTCCTCTAGTCTAAACAGAGACAGCTAATCTATCCTCCACAACAAAGAAAAAGTATTTAATTGCCACAAAACGACATACATACATAAGTTTTTTTTTAAATTTAATATGTGTTTGCTTTTGACTCTAGTCTAGGTCATAGAGAAGAAGCCTGTTCACTCTAATTTTGAAGAGATTAGGGTAGTATGTGTTCGGAAACACAGACGCAGGCAGAGAGTTCCACTCTTTTGCTGTGCGCATTATAAAAGACGTTTGGAAACGTTTAGTGCGAATTGGTAGAATAGCAACAAGGTAGGGATGGTAACTTGCAGTGCGTCTAGATGTCCGATGGTAGAAGGGGGCCGGTGGGTGTGATTGGTCGTGTATTTTGCTTTAACTAAACCCTAAAGGATAGTGACGTATTCTTAAATTATGTTGCACATAATGCAAGTGGCGGAAATATAATAACCTAGTTGGCAATTATATTTTCGAGACGTTTGGGGTTGAAACTCTTGGACCGTGGGGTCAGAGTGCTCATGCGTTATATAAAGAACTTGCTAAACGCTTAGTTGACACTTCGCGTGACTCAAGGGCTGGTTTTTACCTCGGACAGAGGATAAGCATTGCCATA
Source organism: Mamestra configurata (assembly GCA_002192655.3). Lineage (NCBI taxonomy): Eukaryota > Metazoa > Arthropoda > Insecta > Lepidoptera > Noctuidae > Mamestra > Mamestra configurata. The sequence goes on along the minus strand of NDFZ01004961.1, from coordinate 7,189 downwards.
CAACGTGGCAATGCCGCCAATCTTTTGGGCTCACTTCCACGAATTTTTTGAAGCCATGTTGTGGTTAGGAGTTTTTATTTTAATTTTAAGTGTATATAGTTAGTTAAGTATTTATTAAAACAGTTGTAAAAATCTATGTAAATAAAAGTTTTGAATATTACACAATGACCTTCTGTCTTCCCACTTGTATTTGAAGCCACTTCAATTCGGCTCCCAAGGATTACGACGCGGCATCACAAAAAATACAATGTATCTTTTCTTCAAGTGAAATACGGATCGCAATGGATCGATAAGCCTCTTTACTGATTAGTATAGTGGTTGTCAGTACTCGTATCCTTCGAGGTATGTTTTGGTTTGTTTTTGTAGTAGTTTGTTTTCTGATCTTTCTAAGCAAATCCAAATGTGACTGGCCTGTTCCGACATGATTTTTAATCAGTAGTATGATTGCGCCTATGTTATCTGAAGGGTAAAGCAGAGGTGTACCTATACAACGTGTAACAGAATAAACACAATACCTCTTAAGGCGTCTTTGTACTCATAATTATGAACAACTTTTACTATAGGACCAACCCCTAAATCGCGCAAAAAAATCAGCTGTTCAGTACATTTTGTTGAGTTATGCGCACATAAATGTATGGGGACGTCGATTTTTTTTTCGCGATTTCAGTGTTGGTCCCATATAGAAAGTTGTTCATAATGATGAGTACAAAGATCCCTTAAGAGGTATTGCGTTTATTCTGTTACATGTTGTTTATAGACATACAAACATTATGATATGATATGATATTTACGAGGAGTTACAAACTTATTAAATAGTTTATAAAAGCTACTAAAAATATGTATAAATGTATGGTTGTAACGATAGGGCCTTAGGGCCCGAGTGCTCATCGTGACCGAATAACTCTTCGCTCGACCTCGGAATCGAGCCCCGGATCTCTTGTCGAGTAGTAGTGCTTGGGACCGTTAGACCAATGATATCAAAAAATAATTAATTGTAATGAAAGCTTTATTGAAAAGGCTGATTAGTAAAATAAATGTGATGTTTCGTCTCTAACTTGAACTTTCATCTCATATTATATTATAAGAAATATATTGCACAACTAATACCCAATGATTCAAAAGAACCCACCCTTTCAAGCCTACACCCCAAAAATATTCAAACGAAAACTATATTTTTTCCAAACCGATATAATCTTAGCACGCGCGGTCCGTCTGTATGCAGCCATTTTTCTTAGCCAGCGTTACCCGAAGTTCACCGCATTAATATTAATGCCCGCTACATATTTATGGTTCCGCTTCGTGTTTTTATTTAATTCAATTATGGAGCTGACACAGCTTTTTGGGACGTTTTTTTTCTGGTCCTACACGGGTTCGAGCACAATTTTGCTGTTGTCTTACGAATGGTTGGTAAATTGGTTTTACGAGAGTAGAGTATATAATATCGATGACTATTACACATTTTTTTTTTTGGGATGGGAAGTCATCAAATGACTTCTTTCGCTCTGGGTGGAGCAGAAGGGCGTGTCAGACTCTTACTGATTAAAACCCATCAGTGTTTCTTTATCTGCTATTACCGTATGAAATGTGAATTCTACTTTTAAAACATCACCGATTTAATTAGTTGTAGTGGACGGATGAATGTCCCCATAACACAGGATTTTCCTAGCATGGGGGTCATTAATCTATCATTTTGTTAAATGTTTTCTAAGTACTCTGTATGTGTCATTAATCTTCTGTACTACTGTTATTGGCAAATAAATATATTATTATATTATTATTATTATTCTAAAGCCAAAGGGCTTAAGAAGGAACGCAAAGGCGTTCCAGGGCTGCGGTGACTCTTTCGAACAAATTCCGCAACCCTGGCAGGCATATTTTTATGCACATATTGAATTGTTGTTTTGAACTGCCAATTTAATTGAAGTTTTTACATAGTGATTAATTTAAGGAATCCACACCGCAATATTCAAAATTAAGTGTTCCAGGAAATTGTGGAAATGGATCCGAAAAATGAATAAATTATTCACAAATGATTCAAAATGTAATGGACGACGAAAATTACCATCACAGAATTAATTTATTGTCATTTCTATTAAATGAAAAAAACTCATAATAAAAAAAAAAAACTCAAAATGTCGTGTAAAGATTCCTCCGTCATTGTTTTTTAAGAAGATTTTTTTTATAAAATTGTTCAGGAAGAGTTTATCGCAGTGCCAGAAGGCATTTATCAGTATTTTACACAAGACTTACAAAATAGAAAACTCTACTATAACGCGTGACGTAAGCAGTGCCATAGACAACGGCATGTAGGTTAATGGCGAACCATTCAGTTGACACATTAACTCGGAACAACAAGTTAGTACTTTTTACTACAGGCCCGATGCCAAGGGATGGCAATTAAAAGTTTGTACATAAACATGGATGTGTCTACGCGCCTAGATACGAATTCATGAATATGTGTGAATTTGTTTCAACTATTTACGTAGTTTAATTCGACACGAGTCTTATATAATATAATCAAATGGTATTTGTGATGATTGTAAATTATCTGAAATAGCTCACTTTTTCAGACTAAGTTAATATCGCTTTCAAAAAAGGAGGTTCTCAATTCGGTTGTTTCGTCAATTTCATGGGTTGAGAAGTTTGGTTTTTAAATGAAAATAGCTGGAGGAAATAGAAAATAAATCATCATCCAAGTAAGTAGACGAAATTGCGTGTTTTGCTTTTCTGTGACTTTCCAGTGATTTTGTTAGGTTTAACTTTTTTACAAAAATACGAAGAAACAACCAAAATACCGACTTCCGAAATTAAGTTTTTTATACTTTGTAGTGTTTTTTTTATTTGGAAGGCGGTTGTATTTTTTTTTGTAAAAAGTTTTATTTAAAGAAAGAAAAATGTTTATTTGGGACACGCACAAGACAAACAAAAAAATGTGGTTACAAAATATTAAACTATATAGTAGGCGCCAGATAAATGTGGAATAAAGTATATTGACCTTTCCCTAATAACTGTTCATAGGTACCTGAACAATTAAATATGAATCGTTTTTCATTATTAGACAATGTTAAGGATCACGAGAGATGATGATTCGGGACAGCTTTGTGTCATTAATTCCGTTTTTCAAATTAAAAATGTCAATAATTGTAGGTGGGTCAATGACCGTTATTCCACGATTATCTGGCGCCTACTATAGTTAGTATTAATTTTATACCATTAGCTCTAAAAGAGAAAATTAATGTTATCACCATATGGATTGGTAAAACAACAATTTGTGCATTCGGGTTTTTCCCCCTAACGTTAACCCAACTTTATCAAAACCCACGACTACAATTACAAATACCCAAAATACTGCGCAGTCGATAGACTCAATTAAATTATTTAACCAACAAAATGTCAATGCTACTGACATAACCAAAGAGCTCGGTTCATATCACTCGCTAAACTGATGTGATGTCATTGGATTTGTTCACTGTCATTCTCATTGAACGATTCGAAAATCCAATATGGCGGTTGACATTTGAATTCTGCGAATTCGAATCACAGATTTTCTATTGTCGAATTCTGTTTAATATTGTGCGACATTTTAGATTAATTTGCGGTCGGATTTACCGCGAGCAAAATAAAGGGACTTACAACATGTAATTCCTAGCTAAGTTTCCAAATGTTAGTTTTATGACTACGGAACCATTTGGAGGATAATAACACTTTGACAACCGCAGTAACAATATGCCATATTCCCATCAAATTTGGTGTAATTGCTTTAAGCTTTTAAAGAGTCTACGTAGAGCCCCGATTTACCGAAGAGCCTCTAATTTAGTGAGGGTCACGCTAATTTAACCGGAAATATCCAGTTACGTCGCGAAAAAATACTGTTTGCTTAGGACCAACGTTTGGTGAAACGTTTGTTCAAACATTGTGTGTGTAAGATACTACATTTAATACGACATGTTTGGTAGCAAGCTGTCTGGAATGTTACCCTTTTAGGTTGGTCCTTCGGGACATACTTTATGATAATAATATCAGGCTGTAACTATCCCAGTGTGGGATAAAGACCTCTTCTCAAACAGAAAGGGAACGAGCTTTGATTATAATATGAAGTTTGTTTATTGCGCGTGGTCAAGTTATACAATAAAATCGACGAGCTCTTGGCAAATATTACATTCTATACGCGGTAATGGTTGTGAAAAATACAGAATTTAGAAGTTTGGGCTTGACTACGTTACATATCTGTGGAACATGTCAATCCCATGAATTTTGAAGTTATTGACAGAATGTCATCATCATCTGCCTAGCCTTTTCCCAACTATATTGGGGTCGGCTTCCAGTCAAACCGGATTCAGCTGAATACCAGTATTTTACGTGGAGCGGCTGCCTATCAGACCTCCTCATCCCGTTAACTGGGTAACATGGTACTCCTTGGCAAGACTGGTGTCAGATTATCTGACTTCTGACTATCCGTAATGACTGCCAAAGATCTATAAATGACAGCCGGGACCAACGGCTTAACGTGCTTTCCGAGGCACGGACTAAATGTCTAATACTTAAAAAGATAAATATACATATCCTACTTCGACTTTTTCTATTCTTAATTTCAGAACAGAGGAGCAGCAACTTTAAAGTTCAACTAAAGAACTATTTCGATCTCATGCCATGTTATTTAGGTATTTATGCAAGTTTCGAATCTTTTACATTAAGTATATTATGTTACTGTATACATTTGTTCTGACAAAGATGAATGTAAGTTGGAAAATAATGTGTGGTAATAGTAAGATAATGGTGGTCAAATCATTTCGCTTGAAACACAGGTTAGTGATCACAGCAAAAGGGTTCTTAGGATATTTATTTATTTATAATAAGCACACCAAGAGCACTGTCACTTATAATTCAAATAAAGGTTACATTCAAAATCGGCATTTCAGTAACCATGCAAATAACAGGTAGGGTAAAAGCCACATAGTCAGATAGTTGCCACACTTTTTATAAAAATATATAATTATTAGTTAGTTGTCACTTTATTCATAAAACGGGTAGGTACTTTGGTTTATTATCTTCAAATTTGTGAAAGTAAAGAACATTATTTTTGATATTTCCAGAATATTGGCGATTTTTGTCGACCTCTAAATTTTGTGACATCTATCCCATATGGGTGTTAGTTGCCTAATCCATGTAAATCACGTTAAGGATAGGTGCCCCGCCGAGAAAGAAGATTTTTATCGCGCAAAAACTTTGATCGCACCTTGCCTTCCCATGCAATCGCACAGACACATGCAACACGGTCTACTTAGTTGTCGTTGTAAAGTCTCTCGATTGATAAATAAAA
>NDFZ01004960.1:210925-226911 GCA_002192655.3 Mamestra configurata | reverse complement strand
GGGATGGGGGGGTAAATAATTGCAATAAATCTGCTTACGTAATACTTGAACGGCCCCTAATCTCAACCGAGACTAGCCATCGGCGCGGGACATGTTATAGTGCACAAGTGTGTGCGCAAACACAGGTGCACAACTATAACACCGTCGCTGTAAATGTACTCAGACAACTAGAGTTATCTTATGAACAAATAGTTATGATTAAGCACTTGACGATAGGCCAGTTAGCTAGTCAACATTTTCTGTTACGTCGCCGGCATTTAATCCTGCGTACCTATAACAGCTAAAAATACTTTGGTTTATCGCACTGTCAAAACACGATTGNGATTAAGCACTTGACGATAGGCCAGTTAGCTAGTCAACATTTTCTGTTACGTCGCCGGCATTTAATCCTGCGTACCTATAACAGCTAAAAATACTTTGGTTTATCGCACTGTCAAAACACGATTGACCATACTTAACATGTGCGCAATATGACCAAATAAATGAGTTTCCATCTTAAAAGAAGAAGTTTTCTACCAGAAAACTTTCAATGTGGTGACCAAAGGTGCTAATTGCACACAATAATATATAAATACATTTTAGGTTCTTATTTCTAGTATAATACGGTGATTACGTTAAAGGATTTCTATCATAAAAATAAAATAAAAAACTATAAAAATCATTTGATCACAACTTCTTCATAAAACCTTCTTTCTCCATAAATACTCTGAATTACTCCTAAATAGTAATATCAGACCGCAAAAATCACAAAAAATAAAACAAAAAAATATTAAAAACCAATTTATTTGACAGGACGACGAAGAGGCAGCTGAGGTCCAAGTACGAAATGTTTGAAGCATGACCTAGCATAGCATAACGCATAGTTAGCATGGGTAGTATAATATATGTTGTTGTGAAAACCCGTAATCAGTTGCGAAGTTACTAGTCATTGTGCTAATTAATTATGAGATTTTTCAGATCTTCGACGATAGGTACATCTACAGTCGTATGCTGGGGATTCACTTGGTTGGTATATTGCATCGAAATATTCGCGATACTTTGATATTGCAAAATATACTTTATCTTAACTGAAATGAAATAAATTTTATAAAAACTAAATAGGTAAGTAACTCGAATATTCATGCAAATACGCCAAGTTTAGTGCAAGCCCATGGCACACGTAATGCGCCTGTGGAAAAGTAAATAGTAAAAAATCATGACCACGACAAACAATTATTGTTGCATAAATTTTTTGCCGATGCAGATATTTTTTTATCCAACATCAAAAACAGAGGATGTCGGATAATGGTTTCCAACAATTTTGCAGTTGATCCGCAGTTTATTTACCTTGTCGGATGCGTACGAGTTGACTTGTCAGATGCCGTCTTCCAATTCGGAACGATGATTGATTCTTCTTATGAAATCAGTTTTGTATCCAGAAGTGATACTTTTTCAAGGTGAAAATATTATCTAAAGACCAGAAGTTGTCTTTATGCGACCTAATTTTTCTGATTTACAATTCTATCTATCTGAGTTTATTCTTGAACTTGTGATTAATTCGCATATTAACTAGTCATTTGTCGCTACGAACTATGGATTTTACAGCAACATGGTTGACACTTTTATTTGGCGGGAAAAGTGACAGTTGACAGGTGGTGGTTATCTGTGTGTTTGCTTGTTGGCGGAGGCGGAGATATTTTTTTATAAATAAAACGTGTTTTTTGTTGCGTTCAAAATTATGTGTGTTTATTCCTTTCGTTATTTGTATGTTTATGTATTTATTGGTAAAGGTGGTATATTGTGCCAGTATTCTTCATAATGGCGCCACCCCATACCGTTCTTTCCCCGTTCCTTTCCAATTGGGTTTCAAGATATCATCGTGATGCCAGCACAAGTCAGACGATGTTGAAATACGTGTTGAATAATGGTTGAATAATAGGCAGAATGTACTATGAAAAAATCATCAATAGATTAGTCGATCACAGAAAAGTCAAACAAAAAACTTATCATCGCAAACATTCTATCAGACAAACAAACTAACAATTAATGTTTGAACCTTAGAATAGTATTTTGAATAACAAACGCATGGATTATTTCCATTAGTTTCAGCGAAAATATGGTAAGGACCGTAAGTCGTGGCGATGTTTTGTTTCTCCCCTCCACAAGTTACGATAGGTACGGCGTGATGATAAATTAATTCAAGGTGACGGAAAAAATTGAAAAACTAATCCATCCGTGATAAAATATCCATGTTGTAAACATAATAACATTAAATGTCATGTTATGTTACGAGTAATGACCTGAACACACCTTCCTTCCATATCTAATCATCTTGCGCCTACCAAAAATGAGTTAGTCACCGATAAGTCATCTACGCGAAGGGGTTTTCAAACACGAGTTGTTTGAATTGAAAAGCTTATGAAAAAAAGCTCGAGAATGGCCTTCAAAAATTGAAAAATAACATCAGTTTTAGATGACCACTTCAACGATTTATATTATTAATTGAGTTGAATTCGTTTAAAGCCGTTAGGCCAATAAACTCGAGACCTACTCGGCTTATAACCAATACAAAATATTTGTAGCTAATACCCAGTTTTGTGACAACGCAATGTTGCGTTAGGCGCTGCCGCGCTACAAATCTAGAATATTATTATTTAACGGTAAAGCTAGCAACAAAATTAATATGACATTGTGAATGGCCCGTTTTAATCTGAAGGCCATCAGTCAAGACTAAGTGTGTCCATACATACTATGTGTATTATTAATGTACAGAATATATTTGTTCCATCTATGTCCAATTCACATTTTTCTTGTATTGTCTGCACGTGCGTGATGCACATCATGAACTAAACATGACTCGAAGAATCAAGTATTTTTCCTTCGCAGGTGATACCAGCGCCACTTATAAAGACGCCCATGCCGCCCGTGCTCAACGGAGACACCAACGGTGAACAGAGCGAGGACAGTCAGTCGCATTAACACTATTTAAATGACACCTTAGATAATGAAATAAATACATTGTCCATGCTAGTTCAAAAATTAGATTAAAATGACATTTGGGTATTTTTTTTCTGTGTGAACGAGTCAAAAAAAAAAGTAAGTATCGTGGAGGTTATCTGTGACTGTCTACAATCAGTCAAGTCGACGAATTTGAGACTGATGATAAGTGAGTTTAGATTTTTAAATTTTTAAGTCGTTTAGCTGTCTTTGTACAATACTTATCTAAATACGATCACATACACTTGGCCGTTTCACCGTTCACTCAGAGCCAGCGCGGGGTCACAACATCCAGAAATCATTTTCTGTTTGACAGAAAACTGACGAACCATTTTCAAACTTCTCGCCTTTGATTTTTTTAGTAATACCAGCCTGTAACAATCATACAGAGAAAGCACGAGCGTTAATCACTACGCTTTCACAATGTGCGTTAGCAATTTCTTTTTATCGAAAAAAAAAAAACTTCGTTTGACGTTATTCACATGGCTCACTGCAGCCCAGCTGTTTATAAAAAAACACTTCAATCGCTTACTGGCGTCAAACGCAAGTAGGTACAGCGTTCATCAAAAGAGGCGCGAATTCTCGATAATGTGTCCCCACGCTTATATATTTTTATAAGCTGTCTCGTTTTGTCTTAGTTAGTTCTTATCATCCTATCATATTTATAAATAATATTTAACTAAGAAATTTTTACAAAGTGGCTATGTATATTAAATGTAATAAATTGTAAAATTATGCTGTTAACTTTTATTTAAATATAAGTTTAATATAAGTGGGTCTTTGTGTTTTATTTAATTAACAATGAGTAGAGTAAAAACAGAGTGGAAAAAAGTAACTTCAAGATTCATCTAATCTGTGAAAACACAAATATATTAACACTAGGTTTTGCCTGTTCCTGTATAGCCTTCCTCATGAATGTGGCTATCATATACAAAAAGCATTTTCCAAATCCGACTGGTAGTTCCAGAGATTTGCGCGTTCAAACAAACCAACTCTTCAGCTTTTCAGCAGATAGATCATACGTAATCCTGTGCGCCTAGTACTTATATCTGGGCAACAAGAATCATAAAACATACTATGTATCGATATACAGACTAATAAGTGAAATTCAAAATACTTTAGTGGCTTTGCCGTAATCGGATAAAAAAAAACTTTTTACAAAATGTGTTTTTGGTTGTTTTGTCGTTTTTGACACCGACTGCCGAAATTAAAGTTATTTTATACTTTTTAGTGTTTTTTATTTAGAAGTCGGTTGTATATTTTTGTAAAGTTTTTTTTTCACTTTTTAGTAGTTCACATGTGCTTACCCCTTCACAGCGTACCGGCGTGATGTTATGTTATGAACTGGTATTAACAATAGACAGACATGAGATTTCAGCAATCCCAGTCCATTTGCTATCATTTATTGAAGAGTTCCGTTGCCTACCTACGAAATCCTTCATCAGATCTTCACCAAATTGAAATAGAGCCAGTTTGAAAAAATGCTCTTCCAAACAAAAAAAAATAATCATCCATATCGGTTGACAATTTGAGAAAATATCGCTGATCAAACATTTGTCCTGGGATCCCAGCATCAGATACTAACTTATACCTTCCATCATCAGCTCAGCAAGATGAGATGTTCATTACCAGGCACAATTATGTGAATTGCGTTAGAAAGTATGTCATATTATATATCATTACATATGAAAAACATTGTTGTGCCTTTAAAATTTGAGGTTGCCCTCGATTTCAGTAGGATCCCATCATCTGATTCTTCTTGGTGCCAACGGGACCACCTCAGAAGTATAGGCTTTCGATTCAATGTGGTACCTGGTTACGGTTCTGAAGGAGGTACGGTATAACTCGTAAAGGTACTGTGTTGGTTGCGGTTGTGAAGGAGGTAAAGTAATGCGTGAGAGTACTGAGTCGCTAAAACTCGAAAACGGCTTGACCGATTTGAATAAATCTTTTTTTTGTTTTGTTCGCCAGAATGCAGGAAAGGTTTAAAAACAAAAATAGGTAGGTAGGTAGGGTAAGGTAGAAAGTCAGTTGACGGGAGCGAAGCCGCGGGCACAGCTTGTCCATAGATAAACCTTGATGTTATGTTGAAATCCACAAAGCCCTTAAGGAGCTCTTTGCCTACGAGGCGTACCAAAGAAATATACTCAAATATATACATCAGAAACTTTTCCACACAAGTCCAGACACTTGACTTCTTTTTCTGTGCCTAGAAAGTCTAAAAAAATGTTTCGAGTAAGGGAGCTAAAAATGATTGGGGTCGCTTCGCTCTTTCTAACATTATTTATCTTTTTGTGAGAGGGCTGCATAACCCATAGACTAATGTAAATGACGTAACCAATTGCCCCATGCCTTGACGGGCTTACCCGTCGTACCCCGACGGGTAAGCCTGTCATGGGGCATTTGGTTATAAAATTAGGAAAGCCAATACCGATTGACTTTCTTTTTTGTGCCATCACAATTTTCGCACACGTTCCAAAAAGATACTCGACGAAAATAAATGTGTAGGTACCTACTATTTTTTTAATGTAGAAATATTTATAACTTTTTGCAATTTTATTTACTAATGAAAATTACAATTTTTCTAGTAAAAAATGTGGCAACCCTACAAATAATAAAACGTAACCATGTATTTCGTGGATAATTAATAAATTGAATACTATAAGGCGAACGTTCAAATACTCGCTCCACGAACGTTTGAATAATCGCGCCAGCCGCGCGCTCTCGGGGTAATTCGCTGTGCTTCGTCCTCGGTCGGCTCCGCCATGCCGCCCGCGCCCCGCGCATAGCGAGTCGCAGGTGCTCTCGTGTCGCCTACGGGTCGTTCGCGCCAAATAATCTTTCGTGTCCCACACCTCTTCTTAAAAACTGTATTGTGTTCCACCTATTTTGAATGTCTTTACTTTTATGATTGTGTTTGATGGTAAATAAAGACTCATACAATCATTACAATACTTATTTAATTTTATTTTTCGATAGTATCCCATTTACCAATATACCGTCCCGGGCCCTGGGGTTGTGAGGAGCCCCAGTGCCCGCGTGCTCCACGCAGGCCCAGCCCGAGACTGCACCATGGTCACTCCGTCTACCGCAGGCATGACTATGCTTAAATGAAACGTGCACGGCGTTCACTATGCCATCTAGTGTTGCATATTCGAAACTTTAACGTTAAGAATACTTGACAAATTACACTTCTGTGCTGCTACATAAAGTTCCTGTACGTTCCCATACTAGTACGAGCGAGGCTACAAACGACTGAAGTCAAACACGTTAATACCTGAATAAAATTGATGAACCGTTTATCATGAATGCACTACAGTCGAACCTGTATAGGTGAGAGCTCAAGGGATCGCGATATCTTTTTGGTTTCTCACTAACCCGAGTTTTTAGCTTACAGAAGTTCATAAGAGGCCTGTCTCTGTAACAGAGGTCCATAAAAATACAGCAAATAAATACGCACATTACACAAAATACGTGTGCATAACAGTAGGTATAATTTATTAAACTGACTCCTCCCTCAAACGACTGACAGGCAGACTACCTTAGCAAAATTTAACACTATAGCTGCGAACATCAAAATTACTGATAGAAATTCTCTTCACCTCCTGGGCTCTCCAATTTTTGATGAATCCTTTCCATCTTTCATTGAGCAGAAAATACAAAATTTTAATGATGTCTCGAAAGGACTTTTCAAAATTAACATGCATTCGGCCTTCACACTTATTCGGTACTGTTGTTTTGGACCAAAATTCACATATAACCTTCGCTCCTCCCATCTATGAAAACATTCACATCTTTTGGAAAAAGTAGACCAAATTATCAGAAACACACTTTCATCAATCCTTAATGTGGCTTTGGACGACCGAGCATGGCAGCAAGCCACACTTCCCGTTCGCATGGGTGGCCTCGGCGTCCGCAAAATTTCGAGTATTAGTCTACTGGCCTTCCTCTCTTCGGTCCACAGTACTGAAACTTTAACCAGGAAAATTGNATGTGGCTTTGGACGACCGAGCATGGCAGCAAGCCACACTTCCCGTTCGCATGGGTGGCCTCGGCGTCCGCAAAATTTCGAGTATTAGTCTACCGGCCTTCCTCTCTTCGGTCCACAGTACTGAAACATTAACCAGGAAAATTTTATCATCCTCACTGGTTGATTTTGAGGTACCGTGTTTGACCGATGCGTTGAGCGCTTGGAAAATGGCTTGTCCCAACACGGCTTTACCCGACCAACAACCTTTCCTCCCAGAGACGATGGGATGTGCCGCTCTGCAGTATTTCACGGAATAACTTGTTTCATACGTCATCGAATACTGCTGAGCGTGCACGTCTGCTGGCTGTGGGAGAATGGGAGTCGGGTTTGTGGCTACAAGCACTTCCGTCTTTCACCATAGGCACTATGATGGATGACGCATCATTTCGGCTCGCTATCTGTTTGCGCTTAGGCGCACATTGTGTTGCTCCGCATCGGTGTCACTGTGGAGTAGCTGTCGACAGCCTCGGGCACCATGGTCTTTCCTGCTGCAAGAGCGCAGGCCGCATAGCACGCCATGCCAGCATCAACGATATTATTCGTCGGGCTTTTGTCACCGCCGGCGTACCTGCGGTATTAGAACCTAGCGGCTTGGTACGGGACGATGGGAAAAGACCAGATGGTATGACGTTGGTGCCGTGGAAGGTGGGTAGGCCTCTGGTGTGGGACGCAACGTGTGTCGACACTCTTGCGCCATCGCATGTTCCAAGTACGGCAGGCTGTGCCGGCGCTGCCGCTGCGGCTGCCGAGGCCCTCAAGCGGCGCAAATATTGTAACTTTATTGGGAATTACAGTTTTGAGCCGTTTGGGGTCGAAACGCTTGGATCAAGGGGTCCGAGTGCGCGTCTTCCTTTCAAGGACATATCTCGCCGACTGATCGACATTTTGCGTGACCAGAGGGCTGGCTCGTTCTTTGCTCAAAGAATTAGCATTGCCATTCAACGTGGCAATGCTGCCAGTCTTCTGGGCACTTTCCAGATGACAGCGATGCGGAGGAATATTTACGCCTGAGTGCACTTTGTTTTTGTATATGTACATACTTAGGTTTAGTAGATGTAAATAGTTTTAAGATAGTAAGTATATAGTTATATTATGTTTGTCTGATTGTAATAAATATTATTTAGAATAGTAGCTGGAAACTAATGTTTACAAAAAAAGTTACTTACATAAATAAAAATTTACTTAAAAAATCCGTTCCTTTGCGTTTCTTTTTTTACGTTTTGTGTGGGGTTTTCCAGTTCGTTTAGTTTATTAAATAGGTATGGTTTGATCAAACCCCGCCGAATATTAAAAAAAAAATCCGAACCTTCTCCAACGCCTCCCTACGTGACATTGGCTAAATGCACAAACCGTGCGAAGCCAAAGAAGAAAAAAAAATGCCTCCCTAGCTTCTCGTTTTTTTGGAATTTTCTCTGCTCCACATCCACAACCGAAATGTGTGATTCATCTTCACTGTCATTTACATCAATAAACGTGTTCACATATTATTGAGCTTGACAAATAAGTAGTACCTACGCAGATTTGGCTACTCAATGAGTTTCTCGAACTGTTCGAAATAATAACAGTCGCATATTTGGTCATTAGAAATGGCCAAATATGCGACTGTTATTGTTTTCTTTTATTTTGAGAAACTCTCTACTGTAATGCTAATGAATGACTCATCACAATAGAAGAGTTCCTCAAATTTAAGAATGGGCCATAAATATAAATGTTAAAATATGTTTAACTGTCGCTTATAGAGGTTTAGAAAAGTAGTACCTTATCTCATTCACAGAGGTCAACGATTGAATAAACAATTGTCACTTAATCAGTTTTATGTTTCTCACTTATTGAAGTTTTAGAGGGCTAAATGACGGGACCTAGCAAGTCCTTTCATTAATAGAGTTTCCTCGCTTACCCAGTTCTCACTTACTCAGGTTTGACTGTATTACAACCCAAAATTTAAACCTTCGCGCCAAATCCGATAATAACTTATTGATGCCACGCCACCTATTGAAGATTACAAAAGTGATGAAGTCCGTTCTTGTTACATCACCGTGAAACTAGATGACGCTACTAACAGCTATCTCTAGACGTGGTCGACGACAGAACACGAATAGACAGACGACCGTCTGCTAAAGTCACAAGCAGAACTAATGGCCCCAAATTCATTACACGCACAAAGTACAAAACAGAACCTTTTCGCACCTTATTTAATAAGCTTACCGAACTATACGCCCAACTCCCATTGCGTATGTCGAATAAGGTGTCACCATATAACGGTGATGCCTAATGGGATTGCTACTAATTTCAAGTATGACTTCAAGCCATTGCTGTAAGTGGGTAGATAGTTCCTCAGGAAAGTTCAAAATGTGCCAAAGCAGACAGAATCTAACTATATATGACCTGTGCCAACGTTTTATGAATTATTCATATAGAAATAATAAAGGAGTCGTTCAGAAAACTTGTAGAAACGCATAAGTTAGGATTTTATTCATTTTGCGTTATTCATCGCATAAATGCAGCCCGGGCAACGTAGGCTCGATTCCAGGTAAACATCCGCCGACCTACATAGCTTTTACTGTGCAAAATAAACTGGCCGAGCGAGCGTACCTACTGTACCTAGATAACTATGTAACATGAACGTCCACGACTACATACAAACACGTGAGCAATCAATAAAATACTATATAGACGGTCATGTACTGCCAATGCCTACCTACACGCGTCCCGGCCGGCGACTATGGAAACGAATGGAGTTGATTTAACATTTATTGAATAGGTCTATTTGTTTGTTGCTGAGTGAGGTTTCAATCTGTAACTAAGTAGTGTTTCTCTGTAAAGTTGTAATGTTTGGTGTACTAAAAAAGTATTAAATGATTTTTTTGTGCAAGAGTCACGAATATCCTTCATAAATTTTTATTTGATGAATTCTATATTAATTGCCCATAGTGCCTATACTTACTATTTATGTACAACAAACAACGTGATATCGATTGCAATATCGATTATTTACCATAGATCTAAAAAGTCTCTTCTCTATTCGTCACAGCTGTCAATGACATTTCGACGTTCGAAACGTATTTTACGAAATGTATTTTGCCTAATTTTCTTGGTTGAATCGTAAACTTATATAATTAATTCTTTAAAAATACTGAAGCAATGCATAAAGAGACAAATTTGCTTTGAGTATGTGCTGTTAAAAGTTGTGGATTTTCCATACCCTTGAAACTTGATAACAAAAATGGTATCAACTTTGAATTTAGACGAAAAATATAATAGAGGTGCGTGCGTCATATTTTCAATGTGACCTATTTTACCAAAACAGTTATGTTATTCGGTTTAAACATTACATTGTTGGTGTGTTACAGTGAGGAGGAATTTCTGTTTTTATTTGGATATTCAAGACCATGGTTTGGCTAGATCCATATCTCGCAGGATTCAAGACATGGGTTTGGTGAGTACATAAGGCTTTTACCGCCAAAACTGTTATTCCACGAAGTAGCACTGCTGTATACTTACATTGCCACATAATTTTTGGTTATGTATAAATATAGTGTGACCAAAACAGGGATAACAGTATTTTTTCATTCGTATGCCTTTTATTAAGGCTAACTGCATTTGGTCATGTTATTTACGTTCGGTTTCATACTTTGAACGCATTCCAACTCGCATAGTCTATATATTTTATCGTAACTGCTAAGGTTATCAGACGTTCATCTACATGTTTCCTTATGAAATTCGTCATTTATATTATTTTTATAATTGTCTTACTAATTTATTTGTTTCAAACTCTCGTAGTAAAACATCGTCGAAACGAAATATTTCTATTTGAATTGGAACGCAATTTGAACGGACCAATGAGAAGCGTCTCCCCTTCCACCAGACAGCAGCGCCCCCAGTGTCAAAAAATATGAACTAACGTGAAATATCTCCATCTTGTATGACAGATTTGTGTTTGTTGTTACTTTTTCGATTTTATTTATCAATTGTGTATAAATACGTTTAAAAAGTGTATCAAACGTTGCGTAATTAATCCACAATCACATAATTCAATGTGTGCTACAGACAGTTTGAAAGCATTTACCGACAGAAAGTAAATCTATGAGTGACGAACATAGTGGTCGTCTGAGTGACTAGTATATAGTTACTTATTTTTGTGATAAGCGGAGCGCGGGGCCCTCGCGGACGGCTTTTATGTAAGTATATATAGTGTATATTACCCAGACGTGTGTACCGAAACTACGATCGTGTCAGAATTGTTTAGAAAACAGTTTAAAAACAGTTGTGAGTGGCTAGTGGGTAGGATAGCTTGTGTTCAATTTTAGGTCATCTTTTGTACAGTCGCGTTAGAGCCGCCGCCGCCGCACCGCGAAATGCAGCGGGCCGAGGCCGCGCGGCGCGCTCTCTCGCGCTGCGTTGCACTACATCCATTTTAAAAGCCGTTTGAAATGTAGTTTCCTTCGGGTTACGCGTGTGTCCGCTTAATTTTTGACAGTTGATATTGCTTTCATATAATCAAGGGGTTGTGAGTCTTAAGTGGAACGTCTTAAGGGTGAGATTTGTGTGTGATAGTTTGGTGTGTTATTTTTTTGCGCGGGACGGTTGGCGCGAGTCGTGGAGGGCGCGATGGCGCGGCCCGCCGGCGTCGTCTCGTTGTGTGGAGCGTATTTCAAGGAAAACTCGGCGATGTGTGTTCCGGCGCGTCGATAACTCGCGGCACTGATGCCGCCCCGTTACATTGTGCCGTCGCATGTACGCTCAATAACATATTCCGAGAATGCCCTCTGACCACCGCCGTCACTCGCGTCGAGTAGGTAGCCGTTGCGACACATACATTACACGTATTAGGTCAGTCTGTGATGCTGACTTTCACATAATGTCACTGCACTCTGCATTACCTAAACAATAACATTTGCTGACACTAAAATAAATTCTTATAAGAGTTGCCACATGTACTCTGTAATTTCTTGGCCATAATTTAATTGAATGCTGGCAACATTAAACTAATTAAGCTCAAAAAATAAAATTTCATTGTTCATACTAGCTCACTTTATCAGTAGTTTTTTATTGACATGTAAATGTTGAGTAGGCTGTTATCTAATGCATGATAGAATGATCATGGTTTATAATCACACGAATGCATGCATGTGTTGACAGTCTGCCTTAGTGGTAATAATATGTTGACTTGTTAATTGCAAGGTTAGCCAGACTGCACAATAAGTACGACATGCAGCTATTTAATAAAATGCACTTAAACAGCAAAAAATTAAGGGCAACTTGTTGCTTTGGCATCATTTAAAAACATGCAAATCTCTCTCTTATTTTTCATGACAGTTAACATTTTTATTTATTCCAAATAAAAATAGTATAAAAACACATACATATGTAGATATCTGTTTTTTATATTGTTATCTACTTCATTATGAATTCAAAAACTAGTATCGGTACTGTTTATGCGAATAAACCAATTTTTTATTTATAGGTTGTGGTACATGAGCTAAGCTTAGAATGAATATTTTATTATAATCTGAAAGTGTTTAAAGTGAGCTTTTTATTTTACATAATATGTCATTAATTTTCCCATGTGGGTAGACATGAACTACAGAATGCCATGTGCTACAATCTAACTATTTTTGTTTTGCTCTGTTAACAAATAACTTAAAAAATCTTGAATTCATTTAAATTTGAGTTACCAAATTATTGTCCTTATAAATTAGAGCCTTCATAAGATAAGCTGCTAAAGACACCTCAGTTTTGCTAGTTCTCATAAAGCCCCAGTCCCGTCAGGGCTACCATATAAAATTCATGCTACATTGAATTGACTTTTTATTTTCTTAGCAGTCTGTTACCCTAAATATCCGATTCTCATTGAGTTTGTAGTCAACCTGTTGCAGTGTTGATGTACACAAACATACTAAATAATTAATGTTTTAGGAACAACAAGCTCATGATTTCTATCTCAAACTGCAAATATGATTTGGATAGTATTTTGTTCTTCCTTTTATATATCTTTTCTACACAACCTTTAAAGTAAAACCGTTACTAAACGAAATTATGAAATTTTATAGGGTAGCCAATATTAGAAAATAGTCACTGTTTTAGATAGATGGCATTGATACCTCAATTCATGAAAATTTTCGTTTAGTAACGGTTTTACTTTAAAGGTGCGACATGTTGTATATTTAAGAAAAAAAAAACATGAAAAACGTTTTAAAATATAAAAAAATAGTAGCCCATATGAATCGGAAAGAAGGTCAAAGCTGAAGCATGATTATTTTATCAATTTGGTACCAAATATTTAATTTAAAAAGATATATATATGTAGTTGAATCTAGTCATAATGGGCAGACTTGTTTCGAATGAATTATATAACAAACTTATATCACATTATTTAGTTACAATGAAGAAGATTGGAGTTGTGTCACACATTGTTTGTGGGTCTATCCTAGTATGATGAAAAATCCAAAAATAATTTACCTCCCGTACTTGTAATTGCTTGGGGATAAATATGACAAAAATAACAAATCTTGAATTATCATTATTTGCCTCAAATAAACAATGCCAAAAGGAATTTCCTAAATGAGTTGCGTTTTACACAACACATAGTGTAAAACACGCAAGAAAATTCAAAAGAAGAGTTATTTTAAACCAAGTTCAAAAAAAGGAGGAAGGAGGAGTTTCAATATTTGGTTGTATTTTTTTGTTTGTTATGAACTGATATGAAAATTTATGAATTGATATGATTATTTTTTTTTTTACGTGAAATGTATTAAAATGTATAATTATTTTCCAATTGGTTACATAGAAATTTCATCAACATCAGTTCAGCTGGAAAAAATATGTCATCAAAGTAAACGAAATTGCGTATTTTGCTTTCCTGTGACTTTCCAGTGGTGTTGTTAGGTGTGGGGTACCACTCAAAAGTGAAATCGATAAAACCTTTTTTACAAAAAAAAATAACACTTTAAACAACCAAAATCACCGACAAGTTAAAGTTATTTAATTCTGAAAAGTAAAGTGAGACATAAAATCTGCTGTAACACAATCATAGGTTTCATGTTATATGGCGTACATGCGTATTTCCAATAAGCCAACAGTTTCGATCGAATCATTCCACAGCACATATCAGTCATTCATTATTTTAACCATGCAATACCAATTTGAATACAGTCAGAGTAGCAAAACGTCCCTTAGCATACAAAACTCTTAGTCATTTATTTAGACAAACTTGACAGTAGAGCGCAAAAACTAATTTATTTATTGTAACCAACATACTGAGACGCTGTGACAAATTTTAGAATTTTGTCCTAGGTTTGTAATTAATGGATTGCTAAGTGCAATTTGATTGTCAGTTCGATTCGCGACAAAGAGTTCTATCCCGTGGCATTAAAAGTAAAAACCGCGCAACTACATGAGCGGTATTGTTTGCCAAGGGACGAAAAGTAGTTGGATGTGAATGGAACAGCTTGTTGATAAACAGAGGTGTTTGCTTCCAGCACCAAGAGGTATTCCTAACGTCGCGCGTGACGCACGTGGTGCGCGACCGAGCTGCTGGGGCCGCGTGGGCGAGCGGGGGCGCGCGATGGGCGCGGCGTGAGGGGCGCGCGCGCGCCGATGCCATGCTGGAGCGCGTGCGGCCGGACCCGCCACACATCTCGCCCAACAACAAGTACATACAGCTCACTGTGCAGAAGGTACACCCGCCTCCCACCGCAACACCCCTCACCCCTCAGTCGCCACCCCTTAGCATAAGCGAAGGTGCGAGTTTGATGGATAACATGTGGCACTTTAAACTCGAACGGTTCTAACATTGTAAATATGTAGCGATAGGGGCTTAGAATTCTCTTTTTGCTGCTTCATATCCATGAAATTGATACCTTGTAAAACTATAGGAATTAAGATTATTGTATAATTGTTATTCATACAGTTTGTAAATTATTAAAATTAAATAATAGTTAGATTATGTAGGTCTTCATAGAGCTTGTTGCAGTTGAATATCTATTCTATGCATGCTACTTTCTGTCTAAAACTATTAACAATTTTCTTTTTCCTTCTAATATTTCTATTTATGTAAAACTGAATGGTGCTTTATTATTATATATCTTTACAAAATATTTATTAACTTTCAGGCTATAAGTCTATTGGATAAACTGTATGATACATTCTTCAGGGCGTCGCGCAAAGCGCATGTCACGCTCTTCACTAAACATTTTATCAAGATTGAATTTTTGGACAAGTATGAAATAACATTTATTAGAAACAGTATGTCTTTTCAGTCTCTGACAACCAAAAAACTCAAACATGTTGTACAATTCCAGGTTGTGCAGGCCTATTTACAAAGAATTCGATGAATGGCCCGAGATATCACTAGAACCGGACCCACCAAAAGAAAAGAAAAAGGAATCGCCAGAAAAGATTACCACCACCAACCAAAATATTAAAGATATTGCCATACAAAAGTAAGTAAGAGTTGCGTAAGTGTGAATAGTTGGAGATACTCAATGTTTTCTTATAGTGAAAAAATAACTCTTTTTACAGAATGACGAGAAAAAGTCGTCCAAGAATCAAAGAGAAGGAAGACAAAGAGGTGAAGGGCGGTTATTGTGAGATGTGCAACACTGAGTACGTGGACGCGTCGCTGCACCGCCGCTCGCCGCACCACCTCGCCTTCGTGCGCAACCACACCAACTTCATCGCGCTCGACTCGCTCATCGGCACCGGCACCGACGTCTCCAGCTTCCTCGACAAGGCCACGCCCATCAACGGCGAGAGGCGCTCGCTCCGGAACATGTGCAACGGCGACGTCGACCAGCCCAAGAACAAGAGGTCCAAGCGCTCGCAGTCGCCAGACTCCACCGTCAACGGCAACCTGAGTCCGCGCCGCAACGGAGTCGTGGATGACGAGAGGAAACACAACACGCGCTGCAGCAAGCGAGCGAGCGAGGCGCTGTCTGAAGATCGACAGTACTACAAAGTAGTCGGCGTCAGCACAAAGCTG
>NDFZ01004960.1:124719-207883 GCA_002192655.3 Mamestra configurata | reverse complement strand
GGCGGCGCGCGCGCGCACGAACCGCTCCAGGTAACCTCAGCCCCACTGGACCCGTTCTAACCTACCGTCGGACAATCAGTAGTGTTGTGATCGCGCTCCGTAGCCAGACGCTGCAGACTCCTCACCGACGACGTCGGTTATTGTTTTGTTGTTATTTATTTTATAAATACGCTATTGTTGTCTCTGTCAGCATGAACTTGGCCATTTTTGGCCAGAAACTGGGAGTATCAGTATTTAAATTGTTTTTGTTTATAAAGAATAATATATCTTGAGGCTGCGAACTTCAGATGAAAGTGTACATAGTGGTGTAATATAATATGAGATATGTGGACTCATGCATGTGTGTGTGTAAGGACAGTGCGGTGAGTAGATGTTGCGAGCTTAGTCTGTATATAAATGTTATTATTGTATGCTTAGAAAGTATCTTTCTTTTGTAAAGATAAATGGAGATGCAGGAATAATGTTGTAATTTCAATCAATAACCTATGTACTACTAAATGTTAATAATAACCGAAATATTCACACTGTTAATAGAAACCATAGATAGATATGTAAAGAATGTGTTTTTAATCTCAATGTTGTCCCAACTCTCATTTCTACCATTACCAACTAGTCAAACCTGAATACTTTTTGCTGGCACTACCTACATTTCGTATTTCTGGTCCCATCTCCTTTATCTATGTGAAACTTCATCAAAATAAAGTTGTATAAATACTATGATTCTCAATTTCTGTTTTTTTTTTCCATACTATATCTACTGCATTTAACCCACCCCTAATCTTATATTATAGGACTCGTTTCAAGATCGAATGGAACCGTGGGCAAACATACATTAAGGACTCACACACCAAACCTTAGCCAGGGTTTATGTGTAGAACCCTTTCTAGAAAAAAACCCTTAGGGTGAAGGCTAGACGAATGTAATTTTGAGTTTGCGTTGCCGTGTGGCACACGGCACCACAAACACATAAATGCATAATCGCATAAATGTCCATTTAAGCGACGTAAATTCCGCGACACAACTCAATAAATTACGCTCGTTTGGGATAAACAGAAACTACAGAGCTGCCATCTGAAGAATCTACTAAAAAGTAAAATAATTGCAGGAGACTAATCTCTGGAAGTCCTATTAAATTTCGTTGTTTGACCGATAGAATAGAAAGCTGCACCATCGCCGAGTGCCATACCATGTACCTACCGTACCTACCGTGCTACTTTTATCTCGGAAAATGTCAAGGAAGCGAAAACCGCGGGAAAACAGCTATGAGTAGGTATATTAGAATTATTTTTAATTTACGCTACGCTCTTAGAGTGCGCAGTGAATATTTTATCAGTTAATGTTGCGCTAGCAGTTGACTGATAGATAAGCATTGTGACTTGAGCCAAGGTAGGTAGGTTGTTAGGTATGTGTAAATACCTACATCAGAATCGATACTTCTTTGTCAAGTGTGAATAGGTAAAATGTTGTCTACGTCACTCCACATGCTTATTCTGCGTAGGCATCACAAAAAGTAAAAAGTTTTCAGAAAAGTTGCACACTTACTAGTTGTCAGCTACGAGCAAAAACATTGAAAGCGTGATGATGAATATTACGCAATCTTGCTTGAACAGAACTTCGAAAATAACTTTCGTAAACAAAGGGAAGGTACGCTGGACATTATTGGAGTCAGCGCCATCTAGGTGCTTAGTTACAAACTGATAAGGACGATTTAAATTTTGAATGTTGTTTACTTATCTGGGTACACATATCATTTATTTTATGTAGCAAAGGTCAGATGGCAGGGCCAGTACTTTTTCAGATTTTCATGTGTGTATGAATAATTTCGGAGTATTAGTGGGTTGGTTCCATAGTTCTATGTTTTGTGAGTCACCTAATTATGGTTTATTGATACTGTGTTATTTTGTCAGCTTGGAACAAGGGTGGATCCAAAATTGTCGTTTGGGAGGAGCTTGACCCCGCTGAGGGTGGGTTTTAGCCAAGTAAACACTAAAAAAGCACAGACCATTTTAATTTGCTCAACACATAATAAGCCTCCTTGGATTCCTCAATGACTTTGTTAGGTTATGGACTACCAGTCTGGGTCTTTTAAGAGCTTGGGCCCCTTAGCCCTGGCTGGATTCGCCAATGGCATGGAACCAATGCATGAGGCACTCATCATCATATGAGCCGAAAGATGTCCACTGCTGGACATAGGCCTTCCTCAAAGGCGGAGTTTGCCATAATCGCCACAGGTTGGCGTTCGCAGTGTAGCTGTTGCAATGCACTGAGAATGCTGCTGCCTAGTCTCTGGTGCATCCCTTAGTCGCCTCTTACGAAACCCATGGGAAGTGATGGGATGAGTTACTATCAAACGGTTTTAATAAATAATCTGTATCAATAGGTTTGGAATTACATCCCATGGAGGGTTTAAATGGGGATGAAAGTTTGTATTGGAAAGTTGTAGTAGTGTTTTACAAATAAAAGCTTCCAAGTTTGATATAACATGTTATTTAACAACTGATGATATCACAATAATGAGATCTCTACTACTAAAGATGAATACAAGAAAAATGGCAAATGCAGTTTCCATCAGTTGCTTTTCATAAAGTTGTTTAAGTTGATTAATAATTGCCAAAGAAAAGCCTTTAACTGGATTAATTTATTCTTCAGGTAGTGATACTGACCAAACAAATGAAAAACAAATGATCTACTCTAACAGGCGTATAATCAATAAAAACGGAATTTACACTTTATACATCTTCAGAGATGGATGTTGGATCAACACAGATTACATTGTTCATTCTTATTTGAATAACAAGTAAAATAAATCAAACTAAACCCTAGGCTGAATGTCTTATCATCTTAGGCCAGTTGTATTCTAAATGCACTGGAATTTTTACAACTGAATTTTCAACAGGCGTTAGGCACAACTGGTCCTAAATTTCATAGACAATGCTACTGTTGTTAATTTTTAGTTTATTCATAAACATCCTCTTTGTCAGCAACATATTGGATAATGTCTTTGGGTCTAACCAGCCTCTCCGCATCTCCATCAGGGATTTCAAAGCCAAATTCATCTTCCATTGCCATAATGACCTCTACATGGTCCAGAGAGTCCAAACCAAGATCGTTTATAAAGTGGCAGTCTACGCTCAGCTGAAACAGAGGAGTAATTTGTTAGTTACATGGTTTCAAGTTCTAAAATAAAAAGAAAGTCAGTAAGCTTAGACAGAACACATTTTGCGAGATGCATCTCATTTAGATCATGAATAATTCAGTATAGGCTACCTTTTCAGGATTAATTTTGTCATACAGTTGAAGAACAAGTAGCACTCTACTTTTAATAAGTTCTAATGTGAGCGGGGGTCCGCCGCTGTAGTTGCGGACACTGATATTCTGGGTCTGAAACAGAATATTATGGAAATAAATGTTATGTATGTACCTTCATACTACTGAGTTTGTCGTATGCTTGGCAAACTTTCAGGACTCGTTCCTCTATTTCCTGTGGAGTGGGCTTGCGGTGCCCGCCTGTCGAGTACTGTTGTGCTTGCTGCACCTAAACAATTGGGGTAACACTGTACACATTTGTTATGCAATAAGATTGAGGTTATAATTTTAGCAAAGGCCAATCTATTGATACTTGAACTTAGAAATATTGCTGATATCTACACTAGCATAATTCCACCTAGATAAACCACTTTATATGCAAAATATCACGTTGTATTGACTGCTGAGACCCTTACCCCATTCTGATGGTACTGGGTGTTGTATGTCTTTAGGACAGTATTTATTGTGCTATAGTTTTGCCGCAGGGCAACGGTCGAGAGTCGGCATACTACCGGTGTCCTAATGGCTGTGGATTTTCGTAATAATCCACTTAGGGCACTGCGGGCAATATTTGCAGCAGCCATTTTCCAGCACTTCGAAAACGATTAGATACACATAGACAACTGAAACTGACAAGCAAATCAACGAAAAAAAGAGCACAGATCAATATGAACCAACAGACTAAAGAGCAAAGAGTTTCGTAGAAAAAATAACTGTATTAACGAATTATTACCGGTCTTATATTTCCATTAGCATTAGTAGATTGCAATAATGTATTGTACTCATAAATACCCATAACAACCTACTATATTATATTTTAGTCCTTGATGGCAGTAAAACTAATACCTTACCTTAACTTGGAAAAGATTCATTTGTCTTTGACACGTCGTCTTCTGTCAAGTCAACCATCTGTCAGTTTGTCATTTTTCATTGTTTTTATGAGAACGTATGTTGAGATGGATTTATTGTATTTAAACAATTAGAAATCTTGAAAAATGGGTAACGCTGACACAAAACTGAACTTTAGGAAAGCTGTCGTTCAGCTTACCTCTAAAACCCAGGTAAGTGTTTCGAATCTGGTGCAAAAAAATATATTTACGAAGTTGATGTTTAGAATATTGATGTAATGAAATCATTTTAGCCTATTGAGTCCTCGGACGATAGTTTTTGGGACCAATTCTGGTCAGAGAGCGTGACCAACGTACAGGATGTGTTCGCACTGGTGCCTGGTGCGGAGATCCGCGCCTTACGAGAAGAATCTCCGAACAACCTCGCGACACTAGTTTATAAGGCTGTAGAGAAGCTGGTGAAGATGGTGGACAGCAGCTGCAGGACCCAGAGGGAGCAGCAGACAGGTATGACTTCATTACACAGGCATAAAGGTATTTAAAAAAATAAAACATCCTACATTACGTCTTCATATAAGGTCAGACTTCATCCTTCTTTTAAAAAATAAATAAATAAAATGTTCTAAGTAAGTAAGTAATGGAAATGGGGATGTTGATCTTTCTACATGACATAGTTTCAATATTAATCTTGTAAAGGATCTAGGTACTAGCAGCTGAATAATTTTTCAATATTTGAATGATTCATATTTAATAGGAAATAAATGCTACAAACAGTACCATAATATCAAAAGTGACTGATCATGAATAATCAGTAATAAAAGCTATATATTGTGTATATAAAATATTATTGTTTTTTTTTTTATTGCAACGGAACAAAAGTCTCGATAGATGTATTGTAATTATTTTTTCTAAATAGAAATTTATTTTATTTCTTGTTGTGTAATTAAAATCGTTGTACTTCTGATTAACTTACTTTAATTACGTGCCCCAGCTTAGTTGGTTGGATTAAAACAAAGAGTAGTAAATAGGTAAGGAATATCAGTATAACCTAGAATTTGTTTGTAACAACATCGTAATCTTCCTGCCTTCGTCCAATAGTATTTAGAATTGGCAGAATACTTTTTCCTCTTCGTCTCTTTTGTCAACCATCAAATTAACATTCACTTCCCCTTGTTTCATATCACTGCTCACAAAGCATAAAGCCTAAATAAAAGATTGATCTTTTATGCCCGGTTTCTGAGGTTTTCATCGGTCGTTCACCTATCCATTAACCTTTTGACCGCCACAGCATAAATGCATCGGCGTGGCCCCGACGCCAACCCACAAATTAGCCGTTCTTTTTGTCACAAATTTGTGATGTTTGGCGTGCAGGGCATGCGCTTGCTTGTCATGTATACGTGACAGTGGCTTTCAAAACGTTAACGCTATTTGTCATGATGACATTGATTGGTTAGTGTTACATACACATAGTGTTTAACGGACGGATAAACAACCGATAAAGTACCTCAGAAACCAGGCATTAATCACATGCATTTTATTTGAAAGTTCAGATTATTTTTAGAACAAGTTTTCTCATCCATCATCTTTAAATACAAAAAAATACCTATAAAAACACAACACAGTATCAGTTTTTAATGTTTAATTTGATTTCAGCATTAAACTGTGCCCGTCTCCTAACACGAGTGCTACCATACATGCTGGAGGAACCGGAGTGGCATGGCTTCTTCTGGTCTTCCCTCCCGGCGGCCGCAGAGAATGAGTCAGTGCCCCTCGCGCAGTCTCTTATCAACGCCGTCTGTGTGAGTGTCTGTCATGTCTTATCAATGATTTAATTTGTTTATGGCTTAGTGATAATTTTAGGGGGTTTGGTTGTCTAGGCAACCGTGCAAAGAAGTTTACCAGGATTACCTGTTTTGCATGTACATTTGTTGATACAATTGAACTAAATCTCAGACATGTTATTATTATATTGACATTTATATAATATCATTGAGCATCGTCTCTGCAAATCCAACCAGCCTGATAATACTGAATATATATGTTCCTCTAGTCTAGACCAATGGAACCAAAACAAATATATTATGGATAGACTCTTAGGGACTTGATATATGAAGCGGTCAGGGCGCGCGGTCGGGGCGCTGTGAAGATAAAATGTATTCGTCAAAAGGAACGAAATATACTTAGCGTCGCGGGCGGGCGGACAGACGTCATACATTTTCGTCACAGCGCCCCGTCCGCGCTCCCGCCGGGCGCCCTATCCGCTTTATAGGGCCCTACTATGAAGTCTTAAAACGATCATGATTCCGCTCTTAGAGGGAGACGGAGCTATACATAGCGAACACACTGCACTATCCCTTTTACATCATCGGAATTGGATGGCATTAGCACGTCATAGTAGGGCAGCAAGTCCCTTAAAATAGCTGCTACACAGCTTTCAAGTGCTTAATTGTCTTAAACAGACTAACCTGAAAAAAAATACTTGATATTATTCGTAATATTAGGGAAATCGCTCTGTCTTTCCGAAAATCATGTTGCAAAAAAATGGTTTGGAAATTATCCAGCGACACAATAAAAAAACTTATCATAATAATATGATGATATTATCATGCACCTACTTCTTTTTATAGTTTTCGTTTATAAAATACGAAATCAGCTAATTCTACATCTAGCTTGAGAAAATGATTTGCATAACTAAACTCCCATATTATTCTGTTAAATTAATTCCGTTTTTGATACATAATATTTTTTGTTCTCAGGATCTGCTATTCTGTCCGGACTTCACAGTCGCCACAACGAAGCGGGCTGGCCCCGTAAGTATTGATCCATAGATAATATATTTTTTTTTTATCTAATCTGAGTACCTACTAGCCAAACAACATCTCTCTGTACCCAGAAGTACTAATGGACTGAGCTAGTTGTGTGACGTCATTGAAAAGCACTTAAGTTTTACATGATGTTGGGGTGTATTTTTAATTTAACGTTCATGCTATGTTGGTTGAGTTACGATGTTCTTGTAATATTTGTTAACAAGGTTTTTTGTATCCGGCTCGAAGAACCAAAATAAATGTATGGGATCCCTACTACATTTGATTTTATAAGGATGGTGAAATTAAATCGACATTTGTGAATGTTCGGAAAACACTGATTTCTTGAAATATATATTTTCCATAATAATTTGCAATAATAGGTACAAATGCTGTGTGTACAGAATGCGAGGCGCGTAAGTCGGTAGAGTAATGTACGGTTTCGTACAACAGCTAAACCACAAGCTCATCATATTTTAGCCCTTGCTACAAATGATACACGCGGGCCCTCTCGGGCTTTAGCCTTTGTTAGCGGTTTATTACTAAACATTACCCGTGGGGAATTAATAGGCTTATTACCAGCCTTATACCCAAGAGAAATGAGCACAACCTCATTGGACTAATACAGCTGTACTCAACCTTTTTTCTCTCTGGGCCACATTGTGCTTCAACTATTGTCATGATGGGCCGCAAGAACCTACAGTAAACCAAAATTCTACATATTTTCTACATAATGGGACTTTTTAATTTGTGACAAAAGGACCGTTTTCATATGGCATAGGCCAACTTTTCCACGTTAATAGTGGGTGAGGAATAGTCTCAGCACATCGTCAAGGAGTAAATCAGTACAGTATAGATACATACACATTGAAACACTAACTAAATATAGCATCAATAATGTACTAGGCTACAGGACCACACGGAAAAGTTTGGCGGGCCACATGCGGGTTGAGTATAGCTGGACTAATAGCTTCATAACATTACATTATTGAATAAAGAATCTAATTCCAACTTTCTAACTATATCAATGTTTGCAATGGGTGCAAATAGTCTGCGGTTGACATTGCCTAAATATAATAAGTAAAGTAGTAACGTAAGTATAAGGTAAGGACAGGGCGGACCTCACATTTTCTGACGCCACAAATTGGCTCTTAGTTGGGTCGCTTAGACCGAAGTAAATCCGCCACGCGGTTGGCCAACTTTGGGAGCGGTCAATATTTATTCAGATTTTCTGTATTCTCACATGAACTTAAATATTTTCAATATCTTAAATATGGACCCGCAAGACCTTTAACGCCAATAATTATGAATTAAGGAAAACATTATCTAAACACGCAACTTGCGTGAGCGAAACATGGACTCATTCAGCTTTACTTCCCGTACCTACTATATTCCTTATCAATAAACTTTATCACTTCCGTGCTTACTAGGGCGATGGCAGGACACGATCGTGTTGAGCTAAACTCCGGTTACTATGACAACATCTATAACAGTCCAGAGCATAGACAAAATAAAAACTAGTCTGAGCATTATCGTCACAGAATTTACTAATTTGAAAGAGATAAAGCCATAATAAATGAACCTCAAATTCTTTTTAGGGTTCCGGACATCCGTAGTATTAACTGGACCGATTCTGTTGAAATTTCGTACACATATGAGCTTCTGTGGCCCAAACACGGACGCGTTACGTAAATAAATAAGTTTTGAGTATGGGGATCACTTTTGGGAGACAAACTAGAAAAAAAAAAGTTTTCAGACTACTGTGTGACATATCAAGTGAAATAACTTATTATGAGGGTTTTAATTATATTTTTTTCATAGTTTTAAAATAAATAGGTTTGAAACTATTAAATTTTGAGGAAAATGCAGATACCTAATAGTTCTTTACCCATAGATTACAGGAAAACCTATGTATATGGAGTATAGTGTTGTGGAGTAATGTTACAAAAATGATATTCGTTCGGAACCCTTTACACGCGAGTCCGACTCGCACTTGGCCAGTTTTTTATTATTATTGAAATGGCTTGCGTCTGACCACAACCTCACTGATCGTAAGCGATGACGTGGTCGACGATGGAGCACGCTTGCCTAGTCTAGAAGTAACCTGTTCACTCTGACTTAAAAACTCCCAAGTTGAAGCTATTAGATTCAAAGGAAAAGTTATTAATTTTCTAGCAGATAAGGCTTATTACAATTTGAATGAATTTTTGGATGAGAAGTTCTGATTATATGTTGTTTTTTTTTTTAATAATTTTTACTCAGTGACATTATAAATATAAATTGTATTTAATATTTGCATGCCATTGTTTAAGGCAAACGTGATGATCTGTTTTTTTTTTTAGAATAACTTTAACATCTCTTGCATGTCGACACTTTTGTTGTATGTATTGTACTCATGTTTGTGCAAATAAATAATTGATTGATTGATTGATTGATAGAAAACACAGACTTCGGTAGACCTCTTCATCATAAACATTTCATAGGGACGTGTTGAATGTATTTTTAGCCGAGAATGTGGAATGTTTGATCTTGATTTGTGTCGGAGTGTGTAACGCTTTATTATATCTATGGTGTAACGGATTGTATATCCTCGCGCTTTGTATAAAATTCTTGATACTTACGGACAAATTTGCAGATTTCTAATATGTAAATAC
This sequence comes from Mamestra configurata, assembly GCA_002192655.3. Lineage (NCBI taxonomy): Eukaryota > Metazoa > Arthropoda > Insecta > Lepidoptera > Noctuidae > Mamestra > Mamestra configurata. The sequence goes on along the minus strand of NDFZ01004960.1, from coordinate 198,271 downwards.
TGGGGAGTTTTAAAATATTGAAGTCAGGTTAACAGCTGTCAGTTTGATCGATGTTTGCTAGGATTCGAACAATTTTTTTTGAAGGGACACACACAGATGCACCAACAGGTGCATTTGTGCTATTTCCCCATCAATCCAAACATTTTGGATGTTGATAAAAAAATCAGGTTGTAACAACATACAGTGAAGACTCAGCAATTAACAAATTTTAATGAAACATTAATATTTCAATCCATGTATCGAAATCAGCTAGGAAGCAATTGCGCTAGTCAGGAGCACTTATTATGGTCAAGGTCCTAACACTTGTGAAGTTGCAACAATGGTTCGCGAAGGTCTCCTTACAGCGAATCATCGCTTTGATTTAAAAAAATGTCTGATTGATAGTTAAATGTTTAATAGACTGCAGATAGCTTTGTAGAGCTCATTGATATTTTAATGATAGTTCTGGTTTTGGATTTAATGACATCTTGTGGCTTGGCGTAACGACTTGGAGAAGGACACCGGGAAGAGTGTAAGGCTATGGGGGACACCTTTGCCCAGCAGTGGGACAATATAGGCTGATAAAAAGGGCCACTCCGGGAGTGCCGACAGAACTGAAAACTTAAACAATTACGTCTGTATTTTTTGAATTGCTTTCCCATATTTATTTATTTATTTACACTTTACGCACACAAATGTACAGAGGCGGACTTAATGCCATAGGCATTCTCTACCAGTCAACCTTTGGGTGATGCAGAGAATGGTGGTAGGTGCAATATGGTGAATAAAAAGCGATTGATATTGAATTAATACATACAAACATTTAAATAAATAATACGAATATAAAAACTATACATACAATATAAATATATAATAAATACTCAAATTAACAAGATAAATAGGTACACGAAATACTTAAACAATTACAACAAATAGGTAATTGGAAAACATTAGCGATGTGATGATACTACTGCCAACTTCTTACGAATAGATACTACTACTACCCATAGATACTACTATTAGAATACTTACCTACTACGTTATACACAGAGGGGTCGGTTACGGTAACAATGTCGCGAGTTAGATGGTTTTTTCCCATCTAAAATGCCCAACGCGTCTAAAGAAGTTTTCACTTCAAAAATAACCAACATTTGTTGCCGGAATATTCGTATAGACATGCATAATGTATCTACATAGACTGCTAAAGTCATAAATAACCCTTCCTAAAGCCAAACGTTTATAGTTCAAACTGAGACGGTTTCCACAACTCTGTGTGTCCCTTACTTAATCTTATTGCATATTGCTCAGGGTTCGATTCCTAAGTCGGGGAGGAATGATTGGGTGACGGGGGATTATGAATGGGAGAATTTCTCAGTGACAACCCTGAAGTTTGCAAGTTGGTGGTGTGACACCCCAGTGCCTCGGAAAACACGTTAAGACGTTGGTCCCGCGGCAGATCTCTCTCCGGTCGTACGGAATTGCCGTCCTATTGTACTATGAACATGGAGAGGGAGTGCATCCGTGTTTGCGCACACACTTTTGCACTATATCTTCTGCGCCGATGGCTAGTCTCTCAAGATTTTCTGATTTTCTTATCTATTTAAATGTGTGACTGAAAGTGGTAAACTCTAAACCACACCCCATCTCTCCCAGGAACGAGCCGAAGAGCTGTCCTCCCTGGACAGCTGCGAGTACATCTGGGCGGGCGGCGTGGGCTTCGCGCGCTCCCCGCCTCGCGTGGCCTCGCACGAGGCGGCGCGCACCGAGCTGCTGCGCCTCATGCTCACCTGCTTTAGCGAGACCATCTACAAGCCCGCCTCGCATGCCGCCTCGCATCATAACAAGTGGATTGCGTGAGTTAAGAGTCATCTTCATACGATTGACAGAAATAGAGTGGTGTTTTAAATACTATGGTAGGCGCCAAATAAATTTGACAATGCGGTAATTGAAATCGTCATTTATTGGCATTGTGATTTTAAAACTGTCCTGAATGGACATCTGTTGTGAACCTTTACATTTTCCTGTTATAAACAACGATTCATTTTTTTTGGGGTACCTACCTAGAAGAGATATTAGGGAAATGTCAGGTTTTTGTGATGCTTAATTTTTATAAACATGATCTGATGCGGTTGAAACCTCAGAAACCAAGAAATAGTGACATTAGTTTATTTATAAGAAGCTTTACACCAATGTCAAAGTCAAAAGTCAAGACGTTTATTTCAATTAGGCCATTAAACGGCACTTTTGAACGTCATCATTTACAGTTCAGTAAAATAATATTATTACATTAATAAAGTAAACGGGTAAAACGAGACCTTGGGAGACGTACTATCGCCAGACTTTATTCTATTCATCAAGCAGCTTGGCTGTGTTGTGATTTGAAGGCTATGGTGCTATGTGTTGTTTATTATTACCGTGGAAATTATTATTTTTTATTCAGTAAATAAGGTACTAAAAACCTTTCTACATTCACAGGTACTTGACAAGTCCCGAAAACCGCCATGCCTTGCCTCTATTCACTTCGTTGGTGAACACAGTGTGTTCGTACGACCCTGTGGGCCTCGGCCTGCCGTACAACCACCTGCTGTTCGCAGACACGCTGGAACCGCTCGTAGAAGTAAGTTTATACCTACCTTACAGAGAGTAAAGTCCCGCACACCTCCACTGAAATGGGAGGATCCTCCGAACAAGACGGTTGTTGTGTCTGGTGGGTAACTGCCCGATAGTTGATATTCGGACTGTTGTATGTGTTTAAATCGCACGGAGAACTTTGCTTGCGCGATGCAGGATTTCGTTGGTAGTTCGTCGCTGACAGGATAGATGGCGTTGCGTTTCTTTTTTGTTGCCAATTTCGCTTCTTAGTTTTTCATGTGGCGGCATTGATGCCGCTACAGGTTCTTAAATAGTTGGTGAAACTTCACAGACCAACGTATGTGAAGTTTGGCTACCTAATGTTATGACGAGATTGATATCAAATAATGATGAAAAAAAATACACCTTTGATATTTCAATAAAATTAATTAATCCCATAAGTTTCCCCACATAATTTATAACAAAACCAGTATGGTTTAGTTGGTTGGATTAATGTTGTAAAGTTTAACCAGATGCAGTTAAATACTAGTATTTGACATGGAACACAGAGAGGCCAACTGCTTAACGTGCTTTCCGAGGCCCGGAAGAGGTTTTGTATGTAATGTATGTTCACATTGGTCACCCATCCACGGACTGACCTCGGCAAGTGCTGCTTAACTTTGAAGATATAACTTTGATCATGTTAAACAGAGTGAACTATTCTTTTTTCTTTTTTTGCAACTAAGCCGGGGTCGAATATTCTGCCAGTGTCATTTGATGTCAATTTTTTATTTGTTGTAGGTGGCACTACAGGTGTTGATTGTGACATTAGACCATGACACAAACAACGCCATCAGCGAGGAGTCTGATGAAGTAAGTAGACATACAAATTAACACAAATAAATCTCATAACCGGAAATCGGAATAGATAGACTATATTTACCTTAAGTTCGATGAAGTAAGTAACATAGAGTAGATAATACCTCCTCTAAACTATGATAATTAAAACCGGGATTATAAAAAATATATACAGATTACAATATAATCCGGTAAATAACAGAAGAACTTTCAAGAATTAATAATAATAATATATCTTGGGACAACTCACACACGGTCATCCGATCCCAAACTAGGCAGAGCCTGTGCTATGGCAACCAGACAACTGATAAACATACTTATATATTTCTTAATACATACATATTATAGACAAATTACACCCAGACACAGAACAAATGATCATGCTCATCACACAAGATTTGTCCTGGGTGGGAATCGAACTTTCAAGAATTAGTTTTGTATGTAAAACAATGCTCTTTCATTTAACAGCTTTAGTACCGAACTCAAAAAACTAAGTTTTTTTAATATAATAATTTAGTTCAAATGTATTCAAAGCGCAATAAGCGATTTGCAATTTCATAAATCCCGGGATTTAATCGTTATGTTAACGATTCCGTGATTTTAGAGGAGGTATTATCAACTTTATGTTACTTACTTCCGCGAACTGTAGGTAAATGTACTCTACCTATTCCGATCATTGCTCGAAACACATATATAGTTATTCTTAGACTGAGATCCCAGAGCTGCTAGAGCTCCATCATTTTGTCACTAACAAAGTATGTGGGATAGAGTAGTGTTAGTTTAGTATGTACTTTTAACATACGCATACCAGCTATCTTGGGTCAACGGCCAAATTTTCGGCACCTACTAAATAAGCTATGCCCATATTTCAGCTTTGTGAATAGGATCTCACTCGAGGTGACCAGCTCATAAACGATTACAATTACAGATAGGAAACACCGGCCTCATCTAGTTTAAAAATTACCAAATAAGATTGACGTGTAAAAGTGTTGTGTTTAACCTACTTACAAAATAAATATCATTTATCAATGACTAATCAGTCGTTAAAATATTATTTAATTACTAATTATTTAACAATATCCTGTAAAACACACATAAAAATCAGCACAAAGACTTCAAAAAAAAAAATTTTGCACAGCTTTAGCACCTGATAGCTGGTAATCGATCGTCAGCCCATGCAAGCAGGTATGCCGCGATGTTAAAAGTACATACTAACACTATTCTATACCACACATTTTGTAAGTAAGAAAATAAGAGAGGTCGGGCAGTCCTGGGATCTTAGACTAGTCCATCTGTAAATTGGTCGTAATTTTGTTAAAAATCTTCTAAGTATATTTCAGCAGCTAAGTTCTCTCTCACGTTTGGTAATTATTCTCCCTAACGAACTTAACTCGTTACCAGTCCAGTGTATCCCATGTGGTACACAAACTCGGTGTAACTCCATGGACACAGATGCTATGGACTTGTGAAATTAGTTATTAAATGGGTTAATTTTAATAAAACATTCCCTTTTGTGTTACCAGCCACTGCTGGGACCTATGAAACAAATGATGACGGTATGACCGGAAAAAAACTTATTAATAAACAAAACAAAATAAAACTGTAGGGTGTGTCCACACAACGAGCATTCGCTAGCGAGCATTTGAAAGCAGCTTTCACGTGCTGGCAAAAATTCTATTGAAAGATTATTCATTCCTTTGAAGTAATTGAATCAAAATTCTTAAATATTATCAAGTTTTAGAGCAACACCCAAATAAATTTTCGACTACATTTAAATTCCATTTTTGCCATTTATTTTAGTTTTTGTTTTTTACAAAACACCGTCACTCGAAAATGACCATAGAAGTAAAAATACAAACACGATTAAAATCCGCACATTGTGTTACTCAGAAAATAAGTGCGTCTAATGGCTCTAGGCTCTTTATAGAGATAAAGAATCCTCATTCCTCACAAAGGAAAAACCGAGCAACCGAGTTTACCCTCAAGATTTTTCTCAATCCCTTCAGTCGTAACGCTCAAATGCTCGCACTCGAATGCTAGCGTGGGGACACACCTTACAAACGTAAAAAAAAAACCTACCTCTTCTTACAGACTCTCCCAGACAACCTCTTCATCAACTACCTCTCCCGTATCCACCGCGACGAAGACTTCCAGTTCATCCTGCGAGGTGTGACGAGGCTCCTGAACAATCCTCTAGCGCAGACCTATCTGCCTAACTCGGCTAAGAAGGTCAACTTGCATCAGGAGTTGCTGGTTTTGTTCTGGAAGATGTGCGATTATAATAAGGTTGGTACATATATATATATATATATATATATATATATATATATATATTATTTTACAGAAAGTTTTACAGACTAATAACCAGAGATCGGAATAGGTAGATTATATTTATCTGATGTTCGTGGAAGTAAGTAACATAGAGTTGATAATACCTCCTCTAAAATCCCGGAATATGATTCCGGGATTGACGATGATTGTATCCCGGGATTTAAGAAATTGCAAATTACATTTGAACAAAATTATTATATTGAAGAATCTTATTATGTTATGAATTCCTTACCTACTAAAACTGTTAAATTAAATAGCTTTGTTTTCGCACCACTCTTTCTTCTTTTGAGTCTTCAAATCAATAATTTGTAATTATACTCAAAGTCCAGTTCTTGTTTTTATAAACCCGGGTTTTTAATTGTCATGATTCCATTTATGATTCCGGAATTTCACTGGTGGTATTATCAACTCTACGTTACTTACTTCCACGAACATTAGGTAAATATAGTCTACATATTACAAACTCAAAAATCATTCGTAGGTTGAGCAATTTGTTACTCGGAAGCTTCCACATGTATACTTCTCGTTACAAATAATTCTATTGAAAGATTATTCATTCCTTTGAACTATCTTAAAAAAAATCGGTTCGAAAGGGCAACTCCTTTTATAAACGAGTTCAGAAGCCCCGTAGTAGTAGCTTTCCCATTTAAGCTGGCTCATTTTTATTAATTTTTTCTACTACATGATTTTTGATTAACTGCTGTTACTAGGTTGGTTTTTTTCCTCAAGTTTAGGTACTTTGATAGAGGAGTTGACAGTGACTTTTGTTTCAGAAATTCATGTACTACGTTTTGAAGAGCAGCGACGTGTTAGAAGTATTGGTACCGATTCTTTATCACCTGAACGACTCCCGCGCAGACCAATGTAAGTTAACATTTGCTTATAATCTAAAAACATTATTACAAATATACCATTTTCTTTTGAATTGTTGTGGACGGTCGTAGATGAGCGTAGCGTAGAGGCTAACGGCCGGGCGTCTGTGTCATTAAAATTTGGAAACGTCAGCAAATAACTCCATTTTTGGTATTTCTTTTAAAAGATGGGTTAGTTTATGGTTCAATGGTATACTAAAAAGAGAAAAGGACCCAATATCGAACCTTGTGGTACCCTCATTTTGACTTTTAAACTCTTTGAATTGACACCATTTATGCGAACTTGCTGTTGTCTGTCATTTAAATAAGACTTCACTAAACTGAGTCCAAGTTTAATTAGTGCGCAATGTTCTAGTTTTAGGAGCAAAGCGTCTTGTTTTCCGCAATCAAATGCCTAAGAGAGGTCACAAAAAATCCTATGGCATCTTAGGGCCTCTTCCCACGGTGTAAATATGTGTTTTAACAACGTGACTCCAGCGACAGTCGTACAATTTCCTTTGACGAAACCAGACTGTTGATCGTGTAGGATTTTGTTGGTGTTAAAATGATATAGCATTACTTAAAAAAAACACCTTGCTGAAAATCGTAACACTGATACAGGTCCATAATATTGGTGTGTATACTGTTGTTGAATTTAAAAAGTATTATAAACTTATTGTATTTCATTATATCTGGAAAGACATCAATTTGTGTGTGGACCAAGGAGTCCACACACAAATTAAATATTAAAGCCATATACGGTGCTATGGGCTCAGTTAGCTATAGCATTAGCATAGTGGTTACGTAACGTGAACTGCGCCGTCTCAAGGAATCGCACTCAATTTCACGAAACCGGTTTCTGTCTGTGTTGCGGAACGTTTTTTGTTTTTGTGTGTTTTGACATGACTTATATTGAACTTTATGGTATTTGTTGTTCAAACTGCTTTCTTTTGTTTTGTTTGTTATTTACACTAACTTAAATATATCGTTTACTACACATTAACATTTATAATTATATTTATCTACATTTACATTTCACACCTACAAAACTGATTTACATCCGTACACTTCAACGAAGGTTCAGTTGAAAACCAGCGTCAGGCAACTCCTAGTTGTCTGGCATTTTGCTGAACTGGACCTATTTGGCAGCGGGGCATACAATGTTTTTGTTTTAAAATTAAGCTGTCTTTTATTTGTATCTTCAATGTGTGTCTGTGTGCCAAATAAACTAGTTTTCTTTCTTTCTTTCATTCTTTCTAGTTATAGCTGTGTATACTTTGTAAACATTCCCTATAAGTCTTCGGTCAAATTGATTTTGATTTACCAGAAGGCTTTTATGACTATCATAGGGTTGATATGTTTGAATTGGAATACAACCGGGCAGCCTGGAACGTTTGCCCTTAACTGCTCTTCGTCTACATAAACTGGTTATTTTTTTTTGTACATATTCTTTTTTTCAGTTCGCATATTTATCATTAATTCATTTTTCTTTCAGCCCGCGTCGGTCTCATGCACATCGGCGTATTCATTCTCTTACTGCTGTCCGGGGAACGCAACCTCGGTGTTCGGCTCAACAAGCCATACACGGCCACCGTGCCCATGGACATCCCCGTGTTCACGGGCTCGCACGCCGACCTGCTGGTCGTGGTGTTCCACAAGATCATCACCACCGGCCACCAGAGGTTACAGCCGCTGTTCGACTGTCTGCTCACTATACTAGTGAATGGTGAGTATATTTTGCAACCCACTTCACTGGCCTGGGAAAGGCTCTCTAGTGCCACTCACTCTCGACGAAGCGGAGGGGAGAGAAAGTTATACCTGTTCCCAAATCTTGAGCAAGAGCTTTGACTGACATGCGGGCCGCCCACCTGATGATGATCACTCAACCTATGTAACATCTGAAAAATTATTTGGCAAGTTAAGGTTTCGTTTTCTTTACCTATTCTACATAGAAAGGAATGATGTAAATCTTCAGAATCAAAACAAAGAATCATTTGTAAAAATATTATGTAAAGTTGCAATGAATCTACGATTTTACAGTTTTAAGTAGTTAGGCACACACTGAAAACAAACCAGCGAACGATATTTATGTGTATTCACAGTGTCTCCGTACCTGAAGACGCTATCGATGGTGGCGTCGACGAAGCTGCTGCACCTGCTGGAAGCGTTCAGCACGCCGTGGTTCCTGTTCTCTCAGGCGCACCATCATCACCTGGTGTTCTTCTTGCTCGAGATGTTCAATAACATGATACAGTACCAGTTTGACGGTGAGTCAAATATCAAGAACAGGCCATTATTTGCAATAAATATTTTGATTTTCTCTCGGTAAGAAATTAATTTGGTTTTTACTGTAGCCAATTAAGAAATGTTAATTCCCTTCTTTGTTTTGTCCCAGGTAATTCCAACCTAGTCTACACAATAATCCGCAAGCGAGCAGTATTCCACAATTTAGCGAACTTACCTCATGAGCACGGCGCCATCGCTCGCTCGTTAGCGGCCGGCAGGGCTAAAGGACTAGTGCACCACAAGACTACACTACCCAGGTGAGATAGCACTCATTAACTAGCCAAGCTACCGCGCGAGCACGGCGCCATCGCTCGCTCACTATCGGCCGGCAGGGCTAAGGGACTAGTGCACCACAAGACTACACTACCCAGGTGAGATAGCACTCATTAACTAGCCAAGCTACCGCGCGAGCACGGCGCCATCGCTCGCTCACTAGCGGCCGGCAGGGCTAAGGGACTAGTGCACCACAAGACTACACTACCCAGGTGAGATAGCACTCATTAACTAGCCAAGCTACCGCGCGAGCACGGCGCCATCGCTCGCTCACTAGCGGCCGGCAGGGCTAAGGGACTAGTGCACCACAAGACTACACTACCCAGGTGAGATAGCACTCATTAACTAGCCAAGCTACCGCGCGAGCACGGCGCCATCGCTCGCTCACTAGCGGCCGGCAGGGCTAAGGGACTAGTGCACCACAAGACTACACTACCCAGGTGAGATAGCACTCATTAACTAGCCAAGCTACCGCGCGAGCACGGCGCCATCGCTCGCTCACTAGCGGCCGGCAGGGCTAAGGGACTAGTGCACCACAAGACTACACTACCCAGGTGAGATAGCACTCATTAACTAGCCAAGCTACCGCGCGAGCACGGCGCCATCGCTCGCTCACTAGCGGCCGGCAGGGCTAAGGGACTAGTGCACCACAAGACTACACTACCCAGGTGAGATAGCACTCATTAACTAGCCAAGCTACCGCGCGAGCACGGCGCCATCGCTCGCTCACTAGCGGCCGGCAGGGCTAAGGGACTAGTGCACCACAAGACTACACTACCCAGGTGAGATAGCACTCATTAACTAGCCAAGCTACCGCGCGAGCACGGCGCCATCGCTCGCTCACTAGCGGCCGGCAGGGCTAAGGGACTAGTGCACCACAAGACTACACTACCCAGGTGAGATAGCACTCATTAACTAGCCAAGCTACCGCGCGAGCACGGCGCCATCGCTCGCTCACTAGCGGCCGGCAGGGCTAAGGGACTAGTGCACCACAAGACTACACTACCCAGGTGAGATAGCACTCATTAACTAGCCAAGCTACCGCGCGAGCACGGCGCCATCGCTCGCTCACTAGCGGCCGGCAGGGCTAAGGGACTAGTGCACCACAAGACTACACTACCCAGGTGAGATAGCACTCATTAACTAGCCAAGCTACCGCGCGAGCACGGCGCCATCGCTCGCTCACTAGCGGCCGGCAGGGCTAAGGGACTAGTGCACCACAAGACTACACTACCCAGGTGAGATAGCACTCATTAACTAGCCAAGCTACCGCGCGAGCACGGCGCCATCGCTCGCTCACTCGGCCGGCAGGGCTAAGGGACTAGTGCACCACAAGACTACACTACCCAGGTGAGATAGCACTCATTAACTAGCCAAGCTACCGCGCGTGCACGGCGCCATCGCTCGCTCGCTAGCGGCCGGCAGGGCTAAGGGACTAGTGCACCACAAGACTACTACCCAAGTAAGATAGCACTCATTGAATATATTTCAGGATTAAACATAGAGAATGATATACTTCAAAATCACGACTTCACACTCAGACTCTTTTAAGTTCAACGGATTCGCCCCTACCCCTTGTTTATTTTTACCCCTTTTTTTTTGTTATTTCATAGGACACAGTCATGGGCGAGTTGAAGCCACATTGTTAATCTCGATGCTGCCACCATCTTGTTCCTACTGTTATAAGAATGATTGTTGTTACCTACCCAGCTTACGGCAGTCCACTGCTGACCAAACGCCTCTCCACCTTGACGCGCCTATCGCCAACGGAGCTACTTCTAAGCCAGTGCTGCCCGCCGATCGACTGCGGTATTTAGTATACGCGCATTGCTAGTTATTCACTTAATACACAAACAGATATGCTAAGATAAGTATGCGCTTCGGGAATCATCGTCTTACTTCGGAAATATAATAAATAATAATAATCATTTTATTATCAGGCTGCTGAGGCCCATAGACATAATACACAAAATAATCTTAAACAATAATAAACTAATACATATTAATATGAACTCGCGATCATTAAATCTAATAGAAAGGTTTAAGAACTACGGAAGTACTTATCTATCTTCTATAATTTAGTATAACCATAATTACAAAATGATAGATTAGCAACTTTATGCACTTGAAAAAAAAAATCATTAGGTTTCTCAAAATTTAGAAAAAGAAGCAGTAAGTATAAAAACTTATAAATATACGGAGCTTTTTTTTTATTAGTGTGATTTTTGGTACATTTTACATGAGATCTTAATAAATAAATAATTAGTTCCTCATAAATCCACATTGTGTACACTCTTTCACATAATTAGTAATTATTATAAAACAAAAAACAATTAAAATAAAATAATTACAACAAAACACAACATGACTTAGACAGTTGCGAGCGTTGTACAATCTATGACAAACAGACACAGCACTAATTAAGTGTGACGTCAGTACGAACGACGTTTTGTGTGACAATAGGGTGACTAAAAAATCTAATTAGTTCATCTGATAGATTTCCAAAAAATATTGGACACGTATTTATAAAAAAATAAGACGAAACAGTGCGTTGAAAATCGTATGACGTCACTTAACAGTACACTTTTTACTGAAAAGTGACGTTGCAAGCCCCCACTCCTTATCTTTGATGCGTTTTATCTTCGTATTTTTTTATTGATTTGATAAAATAAATAAAAAAAAGAAGAATAACTTCAAACTTAGTTTCTGGCATAACTACCTTTTTCTTGTTATTTTTACCGTACGTGTTTCACGTACCTGTGCTAAATAAATTTTATTCTTTCTTTCTTTGTTAAATCGACTTCCAAAAAAAGGAGAGGTTCTCAATTCGGTGGGATTTTTTTTGTGTATGTACACCGATTACTCCCGAGGTTTCTAATCCAATTTATGTGATTCTTTTGTATTAGTAACATCTTTCTTTGATAGCAGTCATCTGTCACATCCTACCGAAGCGCATACCTTACTGGTTTATCTATACATACATATACTCACGACTATTGCCTATGAAGCTAGGCAGAAACTAAAAAAACCTAATACCTTGCTTTGTTCACTTTCATACCTACATTGCATTTTGAGACGCCGGTTGTCTAAGCACCTTACATTTTGTAATTTCTATAGGGCCATCACCAAGTAATTTGTTTGTGTATGTCCTTGTAGGTCGCGTATTAGCGTTTCCATTGATGCATTAATCTTGCTAATCGCCTTTCATTCATTCTGACAGCATTATGTATGTTTGTACCTCATTTTGATTATCACCGCCTGCTATGCTTTTGCTAAGATTTACCCTGGTCTTGGTAAAAGTTTGGCTGGCAATGTTGAATCTGTCCAAGTTTGTATTTGTGAGTTTAATACCTACTTCCTGAAAGTCTTCTCAATATCAATCAACTCGTTAACTTTTTTAATCAATCTCTTTGACTGATTGTTGATAAATTTGTCAAATTATCGCATGTTTTTGTAAGGTTAATAGCAACGCACGATACTAATACCCTGGTTAACTAAGCTAAACTATAAATAAAACTTCAACGAGATCTAGAACCCAGAAGAACTCCTCAATTATGAATCAAAGAGATTTAAAGAAAACCTAAATTTCCAAAGGCCCGTACCTGAGTGTGAACTAGCTCGCTTTGTTTGTAATTATTTTATTCAATAAACCCCGTCCTAATAAAAGTCTATCCTAATTAATATTAAACAATGTCACTTTTTGTGACTGTCTTGTCTTTATGGCCTTGATTTCTAAACTATAAAATAATATATATTTTATGCGGTTTTGCGGTAAAAAACTTACGGTAAAGTTAGAAATCTCGATGATTTGACAAGTCAAAAAACCGTGCGAAGCCGGGCGTGTTTATAATGCGATTTGATAAGGCCTTCAGATGCCAAGGTAAACGTTCCGAGGGTTTTACTTCTCACGTGAGAGGCTGATATTCTAATACTGTTGTGTTACTCTCAGGTCTAGGAGTGCGGAATCGGTGGCGGAGACTCCGATGGAAGGCTCGCGACCGGCACAACCTGCAGAGCCGGGGACCCTCAATCCTACCCTTGCCGAGACACCTGGTAACTACAGCATAGCGTCTTGCCAAGCAGGGCCGTCTTTACCAGGGGGTGCAAGGGGTGCGGTGCACCCGGGCGCGGAGCGCCCGGGGGCGCCTGTCGAGTGCTGAATTATTGGATATTCATATTTCATTGAACTTACCGCCATTGCACAATTTTATATACTTGTTACTTACGACAAATGCGCAAGCAAAACAAAAATAGTCATCAACAATAATATATTTTTTTACTTTTATTACGCTTTTGGCGCTTGTCATACCGCATTACTACACTACACAAATAACAATTTTATTTAATATACACGCGCGCGGCAAAATCTCTAATCCAAAGAGAGTATATGTACGTTTGACACGTTGCCGCTTTGTCGCCCGCACTTGACGCAAAATGATTTCTAAGTCAATAGAGTGTAAGTTCATTTGAAAAGGGCGCGCGGCGCGACACCTGTGCGTCTCACATAGGCGAGTAATTGCGCCCTTTGACATTGCCGCCGGGTCGCCCGCACTTGAAGCAAAATAATCTCTAAGTAAATAAAGTGTAAGTTCAGTCAATTTATGTTGCGTCCTTCCTTTGACATAGCCGTCCGGGCGCTCGCACTTAAAGAGAAATGAACTCTAAATCACTACAATTAGGTGTAAGTTCATTTGAATTTACACCGCGGAGCGCGGCGCCTATGTAAGTGTCGGTCAGTGATTGATCTGATTTCTTCTTTTAAGTAATTGAATTCGTTAGCTCATTTCATTTGCGACAACCGGTGAATTAGCACGGAAGGTTTTAGAGAAAAAATATAACGACTCGAGTACGGGAGTACCTAATTAGCAGGCAATAGATTTGTTATTGTGTCTGGCTTGAATTTGTGCCGCTGGGGCTCAAGTGAATAAAGGTAAGTCAATTTTATTTTTTAAGTGTTATTGTTAGGTACATTACAATCATTTTCATCACATCATCATTTGTTTATCAGAGAGAGTCATGACTGTTTTGTTTATTTGTTCATAATTGCAAAAATACAAATTCGTAATGTTAGTGATTGATAAAAAACTACTTACTTTATTTAGAACGAGCTTATGCCCGCGATCTCGTCCACGCATATCANAAAAAAAACCAACTATCCTTCAGATAGTAACATGAGGTCGTTTTCAGATACATATTACAGTAAAAAGTTACAAAACAACGAAATTATTCATCGAGTTTGGCTTGTATATTCCACATCTACTGATTCTGTATTTTGTTTTCACTGTAAGCTTTTCAATAATAATGTCACTGCATTTAATGCCCCCACTGGTTACAAAGACTGGGGGCATTTGTCGAGAAATATAGAACGACATGAAAAAAGTTCAGGGCACATATGTTCTTTAAAAAAATATTTGGATCTAAAAAATGACTTATTGAAAGGGCAAACAGTAGACTCGGTAAATCAAACTGAAATAGACCGCGAAAAAAAGAGGTGGACGGCAGTTTTGGAAAGGATAATCGAAATTATAAAATTTTTGGCAGGTCAAAATTTAGCCTTTAGGGGCACAACCGAGAAGTTGTATGACCCAAATAATGGTAATTTTTTAAAGTTGGTGGAGAGTATATCTAATTTTGATAGTACACTATCAGAACACATTGCTCGAATTCAAAGAGCTCAGCATCGCATGCCACATTATCTTGGTCATAACATTCAAAATGAACTGATTAGTATAATTGCTGAAAAAATAAAAACGACTATAATTAGTCTTCTGAAGCAATGTAAATACTACTCTGTAATTCTAGATTGCACACCTGATATTTCACACCAAGAACAACTAACTGTTATTGTGAGGTTTATTTATTTAAATCCATCGACAAAACGCGCTGAGGTACGAGAACATTTTTTAGGTTTTTTACCTGTAACTGACACTACCGGACAAGGGTTGGCGACATATTTGTTAGATTTCTTAAAATCATGCGATATTGAATTAGATGATTTGCGAGGCCAAGGATATGATAATGGGGCCAATATGAGGGGGAAAAATATAGGCCTCCAAAAAAAAATATTGGACATGAATCCTCGTGCTTTTTACGTACCGTGTGCTGCTCACTCCCTAAATTTAGTAGTAAATGACGCCGCTAAAAGCTCATTGGAAATTACAAACTTTTTCTGTATTGTCCAAGAAATCTATGTATTTTTTTCAGCATCCACATCACGCTGGGATGTAATTATGAAACAGATACCTACTTTGACATTAAAACCTCTTTCAAATACGCGTTGGGAAAGTAGATTTGATGCTCTTAGAGCACTCCGTTTTAACATGGATAAAATTTACGATGCATTATACTATATTTTTACAAATAACAAGTATGACAGCGACACAAAAAACATAGCGAGTTCATTAATAGCCAAGTTAAAGTCTTATAGATTTATATGTTCAGTAGTTATATGGTACAATATTTTACTAAAGATTAATATTGTAAGCAAAAATTTGCAAAAATCGGACGTAATTATTTCAGAAGCTACCAAAATGATTAATTTGGTTAAAAAAGATTTGGAGAAATACCGCACCGATAGTGCGTTTGAGCAGTTGTTATCTGATGCGAAATTAATTGCTGAAGAATTAGAATGCGAAACAGAATTTAATGAAACTGCTCGTCCACGTCCCCGAAAAAGACATTTTGATTATGAAGCTGCAGATGAGCCCATTTTAGACCCAACCAACAAATTTAAAGTATGTTTTTATTTTTTTCTACTGGACACTGCTATCTCGAAATTAAATGAGAGATTCGATTTGCTGACGGAACACAATTCACTTTTTTCACTCTTCCAAAACATTGAATGCTGGAATAAATTAGAGATGCACGAAAAAAAATCTCAGTGTTGTCGGCTCCAAGAAAAACTAACATTTAAAAATAGATTTGATATTGATGGGGAAGATTTATATAATGAATTAGAATTGTTGCCAATAGTTTTTCCCAATGCATCAACAAGTACTCCCACTGATATTTTAAACTATATATATTCTAATAATTTAATTTCCTCATTTCCCAATACCTCAACAGCTTTGCGTATATATTTAACACTGCCTGTTACAGTAGCAGAAGGTGAAAGATCCTTTTCAAAATTAAAATTAATAAAAAATTATCTTCGTTCAACCATGACCCAAGACAGACTGACAAACTTAGCCATTATAAGTATAGAATCCAAAATTGATTTAAAAATAAATGATTTAATTAAAATCTTTTCCAACTCAAAAGCAAGAAAAATTGAGTTTGTTTAATGTTCTTGTTTGTTGTACATGCAATAAATAAATAAATTATCAAAATTACGTGTATTGTGTTTTCTTGGTTGACTAGCCTCCCCATACCCCCCTTTGGCCCTTTCATACTGCAGTGTGTCGTCGGTCGCGTGCCACGCTGCAGTGTAAAAAAAAAACGGGGGCGCAAGCTGAGTCCTGCACCCCGGCGTAGAATAGACTTAAGACGGCCCTGTTGCCAAGACCATACCTCCACCATAACTTACCGCGTCACTTTTATTTCTTTTGCTGTACAAACACTCTTTAAAAAAATGTAAAATAATAACCTGCATTCCACATTTGTCGTCCTTTTGAAGTGTTGTTTATGAAGGTCACAGATGCGATATTTACTTTATGATGTCTCGACTTCTACGAGTATGAACTAATGTAGGATAGTATTGTTTCCAACACAGGTTTGGAAATCTTTTTCGATTGCCATTGCTAATTATAGCCTTAGTATTTTTTTTGTTACCGTAGCATTTTTTTAGGGCATTAATTTTCGAAAGTAAAAACAGCCTTCTCCTACACAGCCATCAGCACAATGACCGAACGCGAATCAGCGCACCCTCCACCACAGCGCTTAGAGGACACGGCGACAGTGACCGACACGAGCGACACGTCCGACCCGAGCGCCGCGCCGCACGACGGCGACGGAGACAGCAGGGAGCCGCGCGACACCCTGCTGCCGCAGCGCGCCGGCCCGGACGGGGAGGACCGACCTGATCATGTGGATATAGACGACGACAGCGAGAAGAGGACTGTGGCGCATGTGAGTCGTATGGCTGTGATGATTTCAGGAATTCTTTAGCTTGAGAGACGCGGCAAACAACATGTTTAAACGGACAGATGTTGACGGATTGATAATAATATATTCAACAGTTCTTCTCGACATTGAAGTAGTAGTGTTATCTACATTTGGCTTCCTTTGACATCTCATCAATTTGTATGGTCTACAGGTTATAGAAAATCCTCCTGGATAAAAACGTTGTACCTGAAAATTTCCGATGCCGCTTCTTCGGCCTTTAAGTCGTTTTTGCTGCTTTTGGGCGAAGCCACACGATGCGTTGACGGTGCGGTGCGACTCCGCATCGTAATGAATTCGAGCTGCAGGGTGCCATACGTGCCGTGCGGTTTTGCATTTCACATGACACGTCACTCCGGCGCCGCAGAGCATCTTCCCTCCCCACCTCGCTTGCGGTGCGGCAGCGCACGGCTGCTCAACGCATCGTGTGACATGGTATAGTGATTTGTGTGCAGTATGACGCAGCGGCACCGTCAACGCTCTTGATGGTCAAAGACAATTCTCAGTGAAATGATTTTTCTTTAACTGATCCCGCTATAACAGTGTTTACAATGATCTGGTGACACATATTCCAGAGGAACAGCATCCAGGTCTCTAGCCAAGGTCGCCAGCTGGAGTCGGGCGGAGAGTGGAGGCCTACTGCCGAGTGGGTGTCGAGCTGGCGCGGCAAGCTACCGCTGCAGACCATCATGCGCCTGCTGCAGGTGCTGGTGCCGCAGGTCGAGAAGATATGCATCGACAAGTGAGTGATGTAGTGGGACAGTGTGCGACAAGCCCGTCACACGTTTCCCAACCGTGTAATTCCTCCAGAATCCACCGTAGCGACCACCAGGAATCGCCCGAGTCAATGAAGCTCGACGGGTCTCAAAGAAATACAACAAAACAAACAACTTAAAAACAAAAACACGTAAATACAACAAACAGTACAGGCTATGGCATTATTAATATAAATAAGAAAGGACCTAAAATGAAGCCCTGAGGTACCCCCTTTTTCACGCCAGTTTAATTCTGACTAAGTAACACCGTATACTTGAACTATATGCAGTCTAGCATTTAGGTACCTACCATTTTACTAACAATGATTTCCCTAGGCCGCAATGCTCAAATTTCACGAATTATGTTTCGTTATTAATGCAATCAAACGCTTTAGACAGGGCACTGAAGATATCTATGGCATCTTGTCCCACTTCCCTTGCATTAAAGATGTTTTGATTCTTTTTGCGCAGTCGTGGCAAATTGAAAATGAATGTGAAACAAAGAATGTGTCACGACTGCTGTTTCATTTTTTATGGTACGCGTCATCTTCTCTACTTCTTCTTCGTTCCCTCACTGCTGAGGATCGCGACACATACGATGCGTCTCCAAGCTATGCGGTCTTCTGAAGTGTAGACCGCTCTATACATGCTTCCAACAGCCTTCTTTATTACGTCGGTCCATCTCGCCGGTGTTCTACCTTGAGCGCGTTTTCCTTCAACCCGGCCCAATATCATGAGCGTTTCCAGACTATGCCTGGATGAACGCATAATAAGTCCGAAAAGGCTGAGGGCACGCTCCTGGCATATTCCTGAAAGCCTGTGGTAAAGTTCTACCAGTATGGACTCTCTCGTTCTCATGGCGGTCCATGGTATACGAAGTAGTCTTCGCCATGTCAACATTTCGAAAGCGTCGATCTTTCTGCTTTCGCGACTTTTGATGCACCATGTTTCTGCTCCGTACATCCTACCGTATGCGTCATACTTGACGTAAATAAACGCTGTTCCTTTCTTTCATGTTTTAATAAGGTGACATCGGCGTCAGTTGTATTTAACGTCCAATCATTCCATTTCCAAAGATATAGTTTTTTAACCAAATAAATTCTGTTACAGGGGCCTAACAGACGAGTCAGAAATCCTGCGATTCCTTCAGCATGGCACGCTGGTAGGTTTGCTGCCTGTGCCGCATCCGATCCTCATCCGCAAGTACCAGGCCAACGCCGGCACCGCCGCCTGGTTCCGGACTTACCTTTGGGGCGTTATCTATATACGGTAAGCATTCAGACAGTAGTCATCTTCTCAGCGTGTCGTCCGCAAGTACAGTGTATTTAAATGTTAAGTTTGCATCGGTAACACCATTCGCTGCCGTAGCCATAAGGTCTTCAAATGTACAGGTGACAGGGCAGTAAAATACGGTTAGGCATACAAAATATCTGGGGACTGAGATGATGAAGTTAGCTATTTACTTTTAAATACCCCAGTTGCTCATACTCCTGCATTTTGGAGAACTTAATGAATGCCACCGACTGCAATTGACGTAGCCAACGACTGGGCCAAGCAATCTAAGGAGTTAACCATCGACTCGGAAAGAACTTGGCTTTCAAACTATTTTTGACTCATTTTGCAGTTTAGCTAATAGCAATTTATATCATTTTATACGGACAATATATTCAGCTGAATCCGGTTCGACTGGGAGCCGACCCCAATATTACTTATATTGGGGTCGGCTCCCAGTCAAACCGGAACCGGGAGTTGGGAAAAGGCTAGGCAGATGATGATTAATTTTTCAGTTTTCAATTTGTTAATATATGTATGTTTAATTTGGTCTAATTTTCTTCTTCCAAAGCAACGTAGACCCACCGATTTGGTACGACACGGACGTAAAACTCTTCGAGATACAACGGGTATAAACAAACTTCGCGACCTCAACGACATCGACTTAGCTGCAATCACCCTCTTCTTCAAACGGCGTGATGATCTCCAAACCGAAGTGGTAACATTTATAATTAAAATAATTAATGTTTTAGTTTTCGAAGTTTCTTTGATAGGTAAAATTAACGTTATTTATCAAATGTCTATCCAAACAGGATCTTCCGGGCTTTGTGTACACGTAAAGCGGATGTTTCTTAAAAATATATGTCACCGATTTTGGCGGGCTTCGCACAATCTTGAGTCTTTTGCTCATAACTAGTGGTCGGAGTAGGTAGAGAGCTATTTCGGGCCAATGGCCTCAAATGTATGTATTAATATGGATATGACACTGGGATCCCGGAACTGAAAGTAAAGATACTTAAAGTAAAATCGAAATAAATGTTACCTATTAAAGTAAAATTTATTTCGCTTTTACCTTAAGTACCTAATCTTAGCTATGTAAAAACAACCTAACTTACGTACCACCACGATTTGTTTTACGTGGGTTTAGGAGTAATCTAATTGTATGCGGTTAATTCTAGTTTTATCTAAGTTCATATATAACCCATGGCATATATACACACGAGTATTAAAAATCACACCAAACTTAACAGGTATATTTTTTAAATCCCAGTGTTAGTGAATCCCGGTATCTTAGGCATGTCCATATTATGAAATCTTGTCGCAAGTACCAAAAATAGCTCTACCTTCTCCGACCACTGCTCGTAACATCCTTTGCGTCGCGCAGGCGGGTAAAAACTAATGCGAGACACGCCAGAAAATACAAACTGCTTTTAAAATGGCGCTCTTAGCCTTCAAGAAGTGTTTTAACTACGCCAAATAATAGAAGCGCTTTTCATTGAAAGCGTAAATAGTTTTATTTTGTTGTAGTGATCACTTCTTATGGGAGGGTAAACCGCTTCGTAACGTAACGCGTTACGGCGCCAGTCTGTCTGGCTTCCCTTTCTCTCACGCATACGGCAGCGGTAGGCAGGCTCTTCCTCTCTCACTCTAACCCACAGCGCTAGTCGTATTTCGGAAAGACTCTTTCCATATTCAACTTAGATTAGTTTAAGTTATCACTTCTGTCGGGCGTCCCGAGACGCACACGTTTTTTCTTATGATGGTTATTAGGTCTTTTTTAATGCGCACAGCAAAGGAGTGGAACTCTCTGCCTTCGTCTGTGTTTCTGAACGCATATAACCCTAATCTCTTCAAAATTAGAGTGAACAGGCTTCTTCTGGGTAAGCTCGCTCCATCGTCGACTTTATCTGTCATCTCTGACCTAGACTAGAGTCAAGAGCAAACCCATCTCAAATAAAATATCATGTCCAGTATTCATATAGCTGATTAATGCAATGTGTTTCTAGCATACAGTTTCGGAGCCCGCGCGGCCCGGAGCTCGGAAGACCTATGAGGGTAGACGTGAAAAATTACGTGTATTTCTTGAACTAACGAATATCTGCCTGAATGCTATAATCTGGTCTAGGCATGACTTTGGCAGCCATATTATTACTGGTTATTGCTAGGAGTTGACTGCTATGTTTCCTGTGTATTTTCATATTGCATATCTGAATGTGTAGGCTTTAAGAGCCATTCTGCCTTGACTGACAGATTCTTCGAATATGTATGTTGTTCAAGACCAATGAGAACTACTTAATTGAAAAAATATTTAGTTAATATGAAATTATTAATTGTAATAATAACTCAAACTGAATGTTGAGCAAAAATTAACACTGTACAGTCGCCTGCATTAATTGTAACGCAGCTGACTAAAAACCTCAGGAGAGGTAACTTATCAATGCAGTCGCCTGTACATTGCATACAATAATATCTTCCAATAAAAAAGTAAATTATTTTAATTTTTTTAATATTTTAAACATTTTACCAAGTAAATGTTATAAGATTTTAGTTAAATACAATATACAAGGTGTAACAGAATAAACGCAATGCCTCTTAAGGGGTTATTGTACTCACCATTATGAACAACTTTCACTATGGGACCAACACTGAAATCGCGAAAAATAAATCGACTGCCCCATACGTGCGTATAACTCGAAAAAACAGAAAAGCTAAAAGGGAACCGCTTATCTTGGTATGGTCATGTGAAAAGGAGAAATGAAATGCACGTAACTAAAAGAGTTATGAATATAAATGTGGATGGATGGACAGGGAGAGGGAGGCCGAAGAAAAGAGGGATGGATTGTATTAGGAGTGATATGGAAGAAAAGGGAGTTAGTGATAGCGTGACGGTTGACAGGACAGATTGGAAAAAAAAAAACGTGTTGCGCCGACCCAAGTAACATGGGATAAGGGCAGGAAGATGATGAACTCGAAAAAATGTACAGATTTTGTGTTTTCGCGATTTCGGTGTTGATCGCATAGTAAAAGTTGTTCATAATGATGAGTACAATAACCCCTTAAGAGGTATTGCGTCTATTCTGTTACACGTTATATTTTCTCATAATAAAATATTCTAATGAACGAAATAGCTATCTATTCGGTCTCTCTTCTGTTTGTGTGACAGGTTAATTCTGGACACATATCGATATTAATTTAGTCAATTGATTCATTTCAGATGTAACGGACCATGTCTTATGAGCGCTTTACGTGTTTACTTATATAAATATATTAACTTAAAGCTGACAGCTAGTCATATTTTTTAATCTGTGTAGTTACACATGAATTTCTTAACTTATGAATCAGTGTTTTATCTTTCGGAGCTTGTTAGATGCTACATTTTGTTTGTAAATACTTGAAAACCATTCACATGACAATGTTACTTCTGGTTTTCTCCAGAGTAACCTGAGTTTACATACATATTGTGGCATCCAGGCCAATCTGATGGCAAGGCGATTTGCTGTTCACAGAATGCGCAGATTTTAGTTTTCTCTGAAGTGAAAACGAATGTTGTGTTATAGGGATGTTCCCTGGATAAAAAAATATTCTATTTAGTCTGGCATTTAGATTGGCAGAAAATATTGGACCGTATTTTTTGCCTTTGGGAATCGATAAAAAAAAAATTAAAACGTATCAAAGTTCAGAGTGCGCTTGTGTATGTCACTTTGAAATAGGCTCACGTGAAACATCGCGCTGTAACGTATTCTTTTTTTGTTTACGTGACTAAAAAAAAATACGTGTCCAATATTGTTTGTGTATACAACGTGTTCCTTTTGATATCCCATAACTTTAAAGTTACATTCTCTGAATAGAAATAATGTTAAATGTCTAAGAAACATGGGTTCCAAAACGCATAGTTACGCAGCTAACACTAAATTTAAAGAAAAAAAAAATACAAAAAAAAAATTGTCACCAGTATAACAAGTATAAAAGTACCTAAATGTCATTGATAAGTAAGGTCAGTCATCCACTAATTAAGGTAAAAATACGTCGTTGTCTTTTTTCAGTTAAGGTTTACATGGACAGTCGCAGTTTTGTCGAATTATTTTGTAGGAGATACAAAAGAAAAAAAAATTGAATTGAAAATATTGAATATGCTTTTAGATTTTCTTAGGTGGTCTGATTAATACCCTAGAGTTATGGGATATCAAAAGGTACACGTTGTATAACTGACGGACTAAATGGATTTGTTCAGGAATCTACCCTATTGCCTAGTGTAGTAGACAATGTTCTTATATCGGATGACTGTCATAGACAAGTACAAGTTATTAAACAATACCAACTCACGAAAGAGTAAGTTCAAACCTTTGCACTCCGTATAATAGGTATGTTTGAAGTATTTTTTTAATATTTCGGACCAAATCTGCAAATTATACTTGTTTTAAAACTTAGCTACATCAACAGACAGCGTAAAACGAGGTGAATAGGAACTGAGGGGTGAATAGAAACAAATCATAAAGATATTTATGTTATTTAAATCATGTTTGCAGCATTTACGGTCCCCAATTTATAAATAAATAAAAGTTAATCTCTTATTAAACCAATATTATGATTTAAAGTGAAAAACCTCATCAAAGTTTTGTTTCTATTCACCCCTTAGTTCCTCTTCACCCCGTTTTACCGTAAGCTTGTTTATGTTTTATTATTTTAATGGAATTACTTTATGTTGATGGGGTAATACAAGACCCCTATGTTATGCTACCATTACTTAAGTTAAATAGTTGTGCAATTATTTATCTTTATGAGATCGAATACATACAAAAAAGATGATATAAATTTTGCTACAAATGTCATATTTGCAGGGAATATTTGAAAATGTATTAAATATCGAATTTTTCTTTGTTTTGATTCTATATTATGACCAGTAAACGAGGCTTATGACAAATACAATTATTACGATGTACATTCATTCCATGTGATGGTTTTATTTTTATGATATCGACTGGATGTCTATAATAATATTATGAGAATAAATATAAAATAGTTTATTAATGAATTTATCACCAAATTTTATAATAGTTTACCTTTATACTTACGCATTTGTGTTATGGCCGGTACACACGATATAAGCGGTCTACAAAGTACAGGTCTATTTGTCTATGTTACAGTATATAGTTTTATTTTACCGGGAATTGTTGTCTAAAGTGTTAAATAATTAATTTCACTGACTTACTAAAATTATAGTGTGTTTTGGCTGATAATAATGAAATCAAATCTGAAATAATTCCATATGCCTATAGTGTCGTGTGTACCAGGCTCTATGTGATGTTTTTGCACTTTCACCATTATTCTTGTGTGAATTAATAGGGGCCTAAGTGGACCACTTAAAGAGAGAATAGGTTTAAGTAAATATATATAATTAAAGCAGAAAATATGGTTATGTGTATTAGATAAAATTAAAATATGTTACTTTAAAAAGTTCTAAAAACCCATAGATATTTCCAATTATGGTATTTCTTAAATAAAATAAAAATTATAGAAAGTTTAAAGATTCCACTGTGGCCCGCTTCTAGAATAACTTGTAATTTTAATAATTTATTTGACATGATCACTGTACTTAATGTTATGTAAAATAGAAATTATATAATAATGTGAGCATTGATATACTTCAGTTTCATTGAATATTCCTGATTCCGTATCTACGGTCCCACCAACTTCAGAAGTAACATTTGAAACCTACGGACTACGAAACAGAGGTAGGTGCTGACTTACCTAATTGTTGCGATGACCGTGCCGCTGACTGTATGTGAATGTTTCTAACATAATAAATTGTAACTCTAATTTTGAAATAATAACGGATTAAAGGGTGTTTTTTTACTATTGATAGGCACGCGTTTGACCACCATCTCGCCTGATGGTAAGCGATGATGTGGTCGAAGATGGAGCACGCTGCCCACTCTTGACTTAAAGACTCCCACGTTGAAGCTATCAAGAAACACAGACTGGCAGGGAATTCCATTCCTTAGCTGTACGCACTATGAATGTGTTCCTAAAACGTTTTGTGCGTGGGTGGGATGTCCACCATGTACCGGTGGCGCATCGCCGTACGTCTCGTGGTCCGATGATGGAACGGTCTTGGCGTAATTAAACTATGCATTTCTGTCAGTGTTGTCAGTTAGAAGTAATTAATAATAATATAATATATCTTGGGACAACTCACACACGGTCATCCGATCCCAAACTAGGCAGAGCCTGTGCTATAGCAACCAGACAACTGATAAACATACTTATATATTTCTAAATACATACATATTATAGGACAAATTACACCCAGACACAGAACAAATGATCATGCTCATCACACAAAGATTTATCCTGGGTGGGAATCGAACCCACGACCTCCGGTTTAGCAGTCAGGGTCACTAACCACTCGACCAACAGGCCAGTCAATTATAACGTTAACAATGCAAGAAGTATGTCAGAAACGTAGCAGGCGAAGTTTTACCGTTTCTGCCACCATGTGGAAAATGCAAAACCTGAAAAAGGTTTATTGTTCTCATCATTATGAGCAACTTTTACTATGGGACCTACCCTGAAATCGCTAAAAAATCGACTGCACCATGTCAACTCGACAAAATGTAGGGACAGAACAGCTGATATTTTTTTCATGATTTCAGGGTTGGTCCCGTGCTCCCATCGTGAAAGTTTGTTTTTACTATGATAGGTAACGGGTGTCTCACGGCAGAGTTAGGATTTTAAATTTGAATATTTAAAAAACCGTTGCAAGTAAGCGCGGGGGGAGGAGCGCAGTAGCTTCGTCGATCGTGCGGATTCGTTAGTCACGATGTCGCAGTGGTCGGGTGAGCACCGCGCGTTCGCTATCGAAGCGTTTTTGAAAGGTGGAGAATCGTACGTTGTGGCTCGAAGACAGTTTTGTTCTCACTACAATATCAGACGTTTACGCGATGGACCAAGTGAAAATTTGATTCGTAAATGGATTATCAAGTTTCGAGCTACCGGTTCCGCTATAAATCAACCACGTCCGGGCCCAAGCAGAACTTCAAGGACGGAAGAAACAATAAACGAAGTGGCAGCTAGCGTTCGTCGCAATCCACGCTTGTCAATACGCAAAAGAGCGGCGGCTTTAAACGTCACCAAATCAACCGTAGAGCGGGTTTTAAAACGTGATTTAAAATTCCATCCCTTTATTTAAAGGGCAAAAGAAATAGGCAACAGATATAAATAAAACAACAAAGTCACAGATATACAATCTTTAATAACGAAGCGTCTGTTATAAAAGACGAACCGACTTCCCTTTCTAAAGGATCCCTTGTAAAACAATAGTATGTCAAACGCCAACAAAGTAAAACTTCAACTAAATAACATCACATTCATTAGAGCTAACATGACTAGACTTAATATTATATTATGTAACGGTAATGTACTTCTTGTTTGCTTTTTAAAATATTTTTCTCATCATCAGCTATTGATAAGTCATTTGTATGCATTAAACATATAATCAAACGTCTGTGGTACGAATGTGAGAATTTTCGAGCCAAGACAGGCTTTTAGTAAGAAAATTCTATTTAGTCATTCGTCTTGGAATGCGTGTCCGTCAAAAGACTTTTCGCTACCAAAGTGTTTCATATGCGTATATTAATCGTAATGATTTTCTTTAACGAAGTCTAGTTTTTAGATAAAAAATCTAAAACAATTGACAAGATAACCAGAACTCCAAACGATAACTTTTCTTTGTGCGTCGATATCTCAGTCAATAGGTCTGGTTATCCCGTACAATCATATAAATATTCTCAAAATATACAAGAAGTGAAATACCGCTATCATATTGTTATCAATTCGCCATTTATGAACTATACGAATGAATCCTGCTGACATAATTATCAGTAAGTTTCGGGTTGTCAGAGAGTCATTTTCGTAAGTTAAAATTCAGTTTTTTTTTATCTAAACAGACTTCTTATAATACCATGCATAATGTGTTAAAACTGTTCTGATAAATGGTGCATGAAAACTTTCGAAAAACTACCAAGCGTATGTTTTTTTAGTCTGGCAGCATTAAAATTGCCTTTCTCTGGCAACCCTTTGGTATCAGCAGGTTTTCATCAATGAAATTGGCTGTGCACTGATGTGCAATTTGAATGGCATGGAATCTTACAAAATGTCCTGTATTCACACCCAAGCTGCTGGAATTTATCTTGGCAGGATTTTTACTAGTTGGTAATTCAAGTAAGAAAGTATAGCATTCGTAAGGGTGTTACCAACACAATCAATTTAATCGTCGATCTATGGTAGAATGGATCAGGCGACGTGGATCGACAGTTCCTACTACCCCAAATTATAGCCAAGGTTTTGGTAGCCCGGTGGGGTGGTCCCCAATCGACCGAAGTAACACCCTTAGAAATGTTCTCAGATTGGGTGTAAACTTCAGACGTGTGTAAGCAGTAGATAATGTCAGCACATATAAATACATGTTTGCTTACCACAGACATTCTAAACTATACGTACTATTATATACTAAACATGTACATAATAAATGGGGTTTAAGATTATCTCTCTATCGTTATATGCGATACAAAACTAGTTCCGAGACAATTCTAAAAATATTTCAATTTTTTTTGCCGATATTGAACACCGTATTTATTGTTATTTACATTTAAAATCGACTTACGAACCATGGCGTGATGATTGGTAAAACTCCTAAAATACAATCTATTTAATGACGTTTACATCGAGATCGGTCTAGCAATTACGGACAGAGAAAAGTTAAGTATCTTGTCCTGTAAAGCCACAATAACGGCAATTATTTATATTGACTGGCCGTTATGAATAATATAATACCACAAATATTAAAACATTCCGTATTCATTGTTCATTTAAACTCAATCGTTTACAATTCTCACTTCTCGTCATCAATTTTAGGTAAAAATAAAGTGATTTTATGGAGAATTTTAAGAATAACATTCTTCCACCTTCTCATACGCTATTCTTTATCCTATTCTGGCGTATTCTAGCCAGTTATTCAGCGGAGTAAGCAAGGCGATATAGCTTCCTTTGCGTACTCTTCTTTCAGACCTTACCTTAACCGCACAGGTTAAATAATAACAATTTTCAATATTTATCCTAATTTACTTACAATCATATCAGAATACTGTTAAAATTCCCCATAAAATATCTAACACATTGATAATAATTATTTATGCTTGACATATGGTTCAAATTGAGTGGGATACCAACTGAACATAACATTGATGTCTCTTACTGCCAGGTTAATAAACATATTACAAGCTGTCAAACTTTATTTGATGACGTATGTTGTTCCAAAGTTCGGCTTTGTTTGACAACTTTTTAGTAATCCCCATCAAATCAGGACCACTGTCTGTTTTAACAATTCAAACAAGAATTTATATTGGACTATTTTTATTTATTTTCATACGTGAAAATCACTACCAATGCTTGAATTTTATTATTGAACAGTGCTAAAACTTTATATATTTACTGGTAAGGGTTACCTTGGAATCATAGAAAAGGGTGGGAAATTCGAAAAGAGTGACCGTGAAGATATTAAGATCATTTTGGTGGTTATAAGGGTGATAATCGTGAGTCAGGATATTGTTTACATATAGACTAGTCTAGGGTAAGGTTTGGGTAAATTTACCTATAAAATGCTTGGTTTCAAATATTAAAATTACGTGTAAAAATATGTAATGCAAAATACTTCACCTATTATCGGCAGTCTGAGGCATTTTAAGCAACTTAGGCTAAAATTCAAATATTTGGCTTCATTTATAAATTTCTTGTGTTTGCGGTACTTTGGCAAAATTTCATTTTGCCAAAGTACCGCAAACACAAGACTTTGTTTTCATCAACTTGCAAATCATCCTAGTCTTTAATTTACTTAAAAGCTACCAAAAAAACTGGCAACACATTCAAACAAACTTCTAGTGTTGCCAACGAAAAAAATAAAGCTACCATTTTAAATTTTTTTTTTTTGCAAAAACCTGTTTTATTGATTGGTGTGTTTTAAAACAGCTGTGTTGATAAAACCTTACCCTCGTGTGCAGTCTATATGATGAACTCCTGGCTCACGGGCGCCGCCAGCTAGCTGAGCGAACTGTAGGCGGGGGGCGGAGGGCTAGAGTCGCGCCCGGGCATCAGAACTGCAATCTTGTACGGAGGCGGCGCCTCCGGGGACTCTGAGGCGGGTTGTGATCGCTCTGAGGACTGTAGGAGTGTCGCGAGCGATATGTCGTCTGAAGGCTCTGATGGCGGTGGCTGAGGAAAGGAAATACGTCAAGTGAAACAGAAGAACACCATTAAATATATTTTATTTCAACAGAGTTAGGTTCGAAATCTGCCAAAACGCAGAAGTTACCCCTAGATCTATGTAAGCGATACTGTGCTGCAAAATAATGGTAGTCAAGGGTTTTGATGGCGTTCCGATGTCAAGAACGTTTACCAGTTGGCGGACGGCCATATGAAGGCACGCGCGGCACAGCGACAGCGCGCAGCCCACGTGAGTCCTTCACCCCTTATGACCAGCTCTTACCACGTATATACTGACATGTCGGTCGCGCTGCGCGGTGGAGGACACGCGGTCGGGCGTGCGCGGCGGCGGCGGGCGCGCGCGGCACAGAGACAGCGCGCAGCCCACGTGAGTCCTTCACCCCTTATGACCAGCTCTTACCACGTATATACTGACATGTCGGTCGCGCTGCGCGGTGGAGGACACGCGGTCGGGCGTGCGCGGCGGCGGCGGGCGCGCGCGGCACAGAGACAGCGCGCAGCCCACGTGAGTCCTTCACCCCTTATGACCAGCTCTTACCACGTATATACTGACATGTCGGTCGCGCTGCGCGGTGGAGGACACGCGGTCGGGCGTGCGCGGCGGCGGCGGGCGCGCGCGGCACAGAGACAGCGCGCAGCCCACGTGAGTCCTTCACCCCTTATGACCAGCTCTTACCACGTATATACTGACATGTCGGTCGCGCTGCGCGGTGGAGGACACGCGGTCGGGCGTGCGCGGCGGCGGCGGGCGCGCGCGGCACAGAGACAGCGCGCAGCCCACGTGAGTCCTTCACCCCTTATGACCAGCTCTTACCACGTATATACTGACATGTCGGTCGCGCTGCGCGGTGGAGGACACGCGGTCGGGCGTGCGCGGCGGCGGCGGGCGCGCGCGGCACAGAGACAGCGCGCAGCCCACGTGAGTCCTTCACCCCTTATGACCAGCTCTTACCACGTATATACTGACATGTCGGTCGCGCTGCGCGGTGGAGGACACGCGGTCGGGCGTGCGCGGCGGCGGCGGGCGCGCGCGGCACAGAGACAGCGCGCAGCCCACGTGAGTCCTTCACCCCTTATGACCAGCTCTTACCACGTATATACTGACATGTCGGTCGCGCTGCGCGGTGGAGGACACGCGGTCGGGCGTGCGCGGCGGCGGCGGGCGCGCGCGGCACAGAGACAGCGCGCAGCCCACGTGAGTCCTTCACCCCTTATGACCAGCTCTTACCACGTATATACTGACATGTCGGTCGCGCTGCGCGGTGGAGGACACGCGGTCGGGCGTGCGCGGCGGCGGCGGGCGCGCGCGGCACAGAGACAGCGCGCAGCCCACGTGAGTCCTTCACCCCTTATGACCAGCTCTTACCACGTATATACTGACATGTCGGTCGCGCTGCGCGGTGGAGGACACGCGGTCGGGCGTGCGCGGCGGCGGCGGGCGCGCGCGGCACAGAGACAGCGCGCAGCCCACGTGAGTCCTTCACCCCTTATGACCAGCTCTTACCACGTATATACTGACATGTCGGTCGCGCTGCGCGGTGGAGGACACGCGGTCGGGCGTGCGCGGCGGCGGCGGGCGCGCGCGGCACAGAGACAGCGCGCAGCCCACGTGAGTCCTTCACCCCTTATGACCAGCTCTTACCACGTATATACTGACATGTCGGTCGCGCTGCGCGGTGGAGGACACGCGGTCGGGCGTGCGCGGCGGCGGCGGGCGCGCGCGGCACAGAGACAGCGCGCAGCCCACGTGAGTCCTTCACCCCTTATGACCAGCTCTTACCACGTATATACTGACATGTCGGTCGCGCTGCGCGGTGGAGGACACGCGGTCGGGCGTGCGCGGCGGCGGCGGGCGCGCGCGGCACAGAGACAGCGCGCAGCCCACGTGAGTCCTTCACCCCTTATGACCAGCTCTTACCACGTATATACTGACATGTCGGTCGCGCTGCGCGGTGGAGGACACGCGGTCGGGCGTGCGCGGCGGCGGCGGGCGCGCGCGGCACAGAGACAGCGCGCAGCCCACGTGAGTCCTTCACCCCTTATGACCAGCTCTTACCACGTATATACTGACATGTCGGTCGCGCTGCGCGGTGGAGGACACGCGGTCGGGCGTGCGCGGCGGCGGCGGGCGCGCGCGGCACAGAGACAGCGCGCAGCCCACGTGAGTCCTTCACCCCTTATGACCAGCTCTTACCACGTATATACTGACATGTCGGTCGCGCTGCGCGGTGGAGGACACGCGGTCGGGCGTGCGCGGCGGCGGCGGGCGCGCGCGGCACAGAGACAGCGCGCAGCCCACGTGAGTCCTTCACCCCTTATGACCAGCTCTTACCACGTATATACTGACATGTCGGTCGCGCTGCGCGGTGGAGGACACGCGGTCGGGCGTGCGCGGCGGCGGCGGGCGCGCGCGGCACAGAGACAGCGCGCAGCCCACGTGAGTCCTTCACCCCTTATGACCAGCTCTTACCACGTATATACTGACATGTCGGTCGCGCTGCGCGGTGGAGGACACGCGGTCGGGCGTGCGCGGCGGCGGCGGGCGCGCGCGGCACAGAGACAGCGCGCAGCCCACGTGAGTCCTTCACCCCTTATGACCAGCTCTTACCACGTATATACTGACATGTCGGTCGCGCTGCGCGGTGGAGGACACGCGGTCGGGCGTGCGCGGCGGCGGCGGGCGCGCGCGGCACAGAGACAGCGCGCAGCCCACGTGAGTCCTTCACCCCTTATGACCAGCTCTTACCACGTATATACTGACATGTCGGTCGCGCTGCGCGGTGGAGGACACGCGGTCGGGCGTGCGCGGCGGCGGCGGGCGCGCGCGGCACAGAGACAGCGCGCAGCCCACGTGAGTCCTTCACCCCTTATGACCAGCTCTTACCACGTATATACTGACATGTCGGTCGCGCTGCGCGGTGGAGGACACGCGGTCGGGCGTGCGCGGCGGCGGCGGGCGCGCGCGGCACAGAGACAGCGCGCAGCCCACGTGAGTCCTTCACCCCTTATGACCAGCTCTTACCACGTATATACTGACATGTCGGTCGCGCTGCGCGGTGGAGGACACGCGGTCGGGCGTGCGCGGCGGCGGCGGGCGCGCGCGGCACAGAGACAGCGCGCAGCCCACGTGAGTCCTTCACCCCTTATGACCAGCTCTTACCACGTATATACTGACATGTCGGTCGCGCTGCGCGGTGGAGGACACGCGGTCGGGCGTGCGCGGCGGCGGCGGGCGCGCGCGGCACAGAGACAGCGCGCAGCCCACGTGAGTCCTTCACCCCTTATGACCAGCTCTTACCACGTATATACTGACATGTCGGTCGCGCTGCGCGGTGGAGGACACGCGGTCGGGCGTGCGCGGCGGCGGCGGGCGCGCGCGGCACAGAGACAGCGCGCAGCCCACGTGAGTCCTTCACCCCTTATGACCAGCTCTTACCACGTATATACTGACATGTCGGTCGCGCTGCGCGGTGGAGGACACGCGGTCGGGCGTGCGCGGCGGCGGCGGGCGCGCGCGGCACAGAGACAGCGCGCAGCCCACGTGAGTCCTTCACCCCTTATGACCAGCTCTTACCACGTATATACTGACATGTCGGTCGCGCTGCGCGGTGGAGGACACGCGGTCGGGCGTGCGCGGCGGCGGCGGGCGCGCGCGGCACAGAGACAGCGCGCAGCCCACGTGAGTCCTTCACCCCTTATGACCAGCTCTTACCACGTATATACTGACATGTCGGTCGCGCTGCGCGGTGG
The DNA here is from genome assembly GCA_002192655.3 of Mamestra configurata. NCBI lineage: Eukaryota > Metazoa > Arthropoda > Insecta > Lepidoptera > Noctuidae > Mamestra > Mamestra configurata. The sequence goes on along the minus strand of NDFZ01004960.1, from coordinate 164,967 downwards.
AGGACACGCGGTCGGGCGTGCGCGGCGGCGGCGGGCGCGCGCGGCACAGAGACAGCGCGCAGCCCACGTGAGTCCTTCACCCCTTATGACCAGCTCTTACCACGTATATACTGACATGTCGGTCGCGCTGCGCGGTGGAGGACACGCGGTCGGGCGTGCGCGGCGGCGGCGGGCGCGCGCGGCACAGAGACAGCGCGCAGCCCACGTGAGTCCTTCACCCCTTATGACCAGCTCTTACCACGTATATACTGACATGTCGGTCGCGCTGCGCGGTGGAGGACACGCGGTCGGGCGTGCGCGGCGGCGGCGGGCGCGCGCGGCACAGAGACAGCGCGCAGCCCACGTGAGTCCTTCACCCCTTATGACCAGCTCTTACCACGTATATACTGACATGTCGGTCGCGCTGCGCGGTGGAGGACACGCGGTCGGGCGTGCGCGGCGGCGGCGGGCGCGCGCGGCACAGAGACAGCGCGCAGCCCACGTGAGTCCTTCACCCCTTATGACCAGCTCTTACCACGTATATACTGACATGTCGGTCGCGCTGCGCGGTGGAGGACACGCGGTCGGGCGTGCGCGGCGGCGGCGGGCGCGCGCGGCACAGAGACAGCGCGCAGCCCACGTGAGTCCTTCACCCCTTATGACCAGCTCTTACCACGTATATACTGACATGTCGGTCGCGCTGCGCGGTGGAGGACACGCGGTCGGGCGTGCGCGGCGGCGGCGGGCGCGCGCGGCACAGAGACAGCGCGCAGCCCACGTGAGTCCTTCACCCCTTATGACCAGCTCTTACCACGTATATACTGACATGTCGGTCGCGCTGCGCGGTGGAGGACACGCGGTCGGGCGTGCGCGGCGGCGGCGGGCGCGCGCGGCACAGAGACAGCGCGCAGCCCACGTGAGTCCTTCACCCCTTATGACCAGCTCTTACCACGTATATACTGACATGTCGGTCGCGCTGCGCGGTGGAGGACACGCGGTCGGGCGTGCGCGGCGGCGGCGGGCGCGCGCGGCACAGAGACAGCGCGCAGCCCACGTGAGTCCTTCACCCCTTATGACCAGCTCTTACCACGTATATACTGACATGTCGGTCGCGCTGCGCGGTGGAGGACACGCGGTCGNCGGGGGGCGCAGGTATATTTGTGTGTTGTGTCATGGACGATGGTCTTCCCTACCATTGTCCATGACACCGAAAGGTGAACCGAGTGAAATTTTCAGGAGTTCCAGACGATAGCAAAACCGAAACTACTAGTGACTAGTGAGGAATAGCGAAAAATACTCAAATGAGTCTCGGGTCTAATTTTGATGAAAATACTTCTTGAGGTTTTATTCAGAAGATCTTTCTGACTGGTTGTTCTTTTTTTCGTGTCGAATGACTCAATTAAAATTTTGTCCGCCCAGTATTTAGCAACCTGGACAACTATATCATTGGCCACGTTGCACGGCGGGGTGACGCACGTCTTCTGAAGGGGCACACAGGCACGGCGTTTGGGGTGGGTGGAGGATACTTCATTAAATTAGATTATTTTTACAGCGGCCAACGGTGTTAATTGAAACTAAATTACAGATTGCTGGATATCAGGGCTTGCTTTACCTTTGGAGGAGAGGTGCAAGGGGTACCAAAAAACTCGGCGCAGAGTCCTAGGGGGCGCAATCCGATCGCCACAGAGACGTGAAACTAATGTTGTAACTAAATTGTCGTTACACAAATCACGTTGCTACTCGCCAGGTGACTCGTTACGCTCTCGGCGCTGAGCCAGCCGTCTGTCAGAGCGTTTTCGGCCATTGGAAACCCTCCGAAATTAAATTCACGTGCATGGAAGAGTATTTGCACAATGAAACTAGTATGGCCAACAATATTATCACGAATTTAAATACCATAGTTCACGGTAAAACTATACGTGTCCTGCGTAGGTTTTCAACTCCAAAACACGCAATAGATTTTTCCGATTTGGACAAACAGCGCGATAAAATAACTGGCTTGGCACGAAGATATGCTACGCTGCTAGGTTAAAAGGTTATTTAGAGAAATAGGTGAACTTACAAAGTGAACTCTCTCAAAGTTCATAAAAATGTAGTCTTATTTTTTAAACGAAATATAAATATTTACCGCTTCTGCTTGACTGCGGAACATTGGCAGATCGAATTTATTATTTCTGGCTCATTGCAGATTTATCGAAAAAAAAAACATGCTTTTGAAAATCCGGGTCAGATTTTATTTGTGGATTTCTTACAAAATGATTATTCAGATATTATGAAGATGAACGTTTCAAGGGTACTTTATATTATACTTATAAGAACTTCAATTCCAGCCGCTTTGTTTAAAATATGGGCTAAGGACCTCTATTAGTTCTCGTGCAGATGGGTAACGTATCATAAGAACTCATTGGTCGGTCGGGCCAAAAGACATCCACGGCTGGAGATATACCTCCCCAAGTTTCAAGCCACACGGAACAATCTCGTGCATCTCGCAACCAATGAATTTATAGGACCATTTGGGGGTTACCCACGCGGCATAGTCTTACTACTTAATCTAACTTACAAACAAAATATAAACATCAAAATAGACTCACGCTCACCTGCCGGTCAAAGTAGTACTTAGCGCCGGCCAAGAAGACGGTAGCCAGGGCAAAAGACACCAGCATTCCGAACTTGAGGTGCGGCGCCATCATCGGCGAGTGGTGGAGGCCTAGTGCTGCGGTCCGGAGGAGAGTGTCAGGGGTGACGGAGCGCGCGGCTGCCAGGCTCGCGATGGTCGGCTGTGGCGGTTCCGCTGGGATCTCCACGTATAAGCTAGGTTCATCATTCTGTCGCCGCGCTGCGTGTACCGCTGGCATCGGTGGTGGCCTAAGGATTATATGTATTTTGCTGTTCGGTTTCGGACCCCAATAAAGTAGAAGTCTTCGGTCTTTTCGTTTGGCCCGATTTTGGGACAGAATTTTTCGGAAGTGGAGTTACACACCTTATCCATAACTTATCCAGATTGCGAATTTGCTAATAAGGGGTCTGCTTACGCGAGGCGTACCTCATACTATGCTTTCACCCGTATCACATATCTTCTTATTACGAGAGGTAGTGGCCGTCCACAGCCTCATCGTTGCTAGCCTAGAAGCCTAGAAGTCCCAATTTGGCTTTCTTTGGAGACTTATGATGCCAAACTAAGAACTTTTTTATTTTATTTTTAAGGATGGGAAATCATCAAATGACTTCTTCCGCTCTGGGTGGAGCGGAAGGGCGTGTTAGACTTTTACTGACTAAAACCCATCCGTTTTCCTTCTAAAGCCCTTTGCGTTTCAGGGCCGCGGTGACTCTTTCGAACAAATTTTGCAACCCTGGCAGGCTCTGGCCCTAACGGGCCCCGTTTTCTCTAAACTAAGAACGTTGCATCGGCTATTTTGCTATTCGTATTCTCCCAGTATATTGTTCCCAGTGGTGGGTGGCCACATTCATAGCGGCATCAGTGACATTCATTAGGTACTCAATGGTGCAGGTCTAAGGGCAATGGGCGCCGGCAGGACTGTTTTCACGGGGGTGCATCTTCAAAACCCCGCCTCGAATAGGATAGGTTTTTTTGGCCATTCATACAAAGATAGAACTAAAGAAGAGAGGTAAAAGGTCGAGCGAAGGGAGTACCAAGTATCTACCGCGCCTCGGATTTGTTAGGTTCTCTTTTACTAAATTTAGCTTGTTTATTTTTTTATTTCTTCATGTTTTATTGGAAGCCAGGAGGGTGCAAGTGCACCCCCTTGCACCCTGTCCCGGCGCCCATACTAAGGGCACTTGTGGCACTCCAACAAGTGGGCCAATTTTGCTATTACTTATGTCTATATTAATGTTTTTTGTAATAGTAGGTACTAAAACTGTTTATGTTTGACATACCCAGCATGTCGATGGCTGCGGTGCGGGCGGCGCGGCGGGCAGTCGACGGCGGCGAAGCGGTGCACGGGCGCCGCCATGCCCTTGCGGCCGCCGCCCCCGCTCGCGCACACGCGGCCCCGCGCTCGCCCTGCACAAGAGTACACACCCCGATGCTCAAGTATCACCATTGATGGTTAAAATCTTCTGAATGAGATCATATCATAAGACAAGCCTGTAGGAATTACTAAAGTTGAGGATAATTTTATAACCATTCAGATCCCTTCATATGGTATGGTGGTCCTGCGCCAGATCTCTATCCGGTCGTGACAGATTGCCGTCCCATCGGACGAAGAGAAAATGCGTTCGCAAAACCTACTTGTGCACTATATGTCCCGTATCGATGGCTAGTCTCCCTTGAGATTGGCCGCCATGACCGAAATCGATCAGAAGACTTATTTTTTTACATTTTTTCATCCAGGTCTCGAACTCTCTCTCTCTTTTGTAGTTTCCAGTGAAGAGTATTTTCACACATTATTGAGGCAGTTCCTTTTAATATCAGCTCCTTTATAGCCTAACTGTTTAACTGAGACAGCTGACTTATCACTGCCATAGAGATGTGCCTGGGGAAGCTGCATTGTGCAGGACTGGTTTGACCACCACACCATCACACACCACGCTCACAACAGATTTTTTCGACAATTTGACAAAAAAAAGACCAGTGAGTACATACCAGCAGAAAGTGAAGATGGAACACGATGACGGCCGGTGTAGGCACACTGGCTGCGTTTATCTATCCAAAAATGCATTGGAGCGCCTCTGTGCTAGCTGCTGGAGGAAGATCAGTGGCCGTACAACGCCCTCAGTGTGCGGCGCATTGGACCATTGTGCAAGGAGGCTGCAAGGAGAATTTACTTGATGATGATAAGGCTGGTTCAAGGCGGCCTAGGAACAGTGTGTGGAAAGATATGGCAGATAGCTTTATCCAGTAGTGGAACATTCTAGGCTATTATGTCACATGGGACAGTTTTTAGGGTTCTGTAGTCTAAACGTAAAGTTGTGATGATTTTTTTTTTGTCTATCCTATGGTGTGAGGTATCGTTGGATATATCGTTTAAAAATATCGAGGGTTTGCAAAAACTATTCCATCCAAGGATCCGTTTGCGTTTGCTTTATGTTTTGTTGCTGTTGTGTTATGTCTGTATTGAATAAACGTTTTCTATTCTATTTTAAATATTAAGCTTTGTGAAATTAAATATATTTTTAATTATTTATTATGTTTTTTTTTGAGTTTATTGATTTATTATTTTTAAAAATGGTTTTTTTTAAGTGTGTAGAATTTGTTAGAATCAAGTGTCTTCCCCCTTCTGCCAGCTAAACGGTGGTTTAAGGAGACGTGAAAAAATTCTTGGTAAGTACCAGATTTATAGAACGAATTTGAAAGGAAAACTATCCCAGGCAACGGCCGGTCTCAATAACGTCAAATAAAAAAACCGGCCAAGTGCATGTGTGTGCGTGTAAAGCCTACTCATGGCCGGTCTCAATAACGTACCTACCTTTGACCAACTGCCAAATTAGCTACCAACAGTAGCTGAAACATCATGTTTGCATCTGTAACATAACGTTTCAGCTACTGTTGGTAGCAAATTTTTGGATTGAGTCATGGAAGATTGCTGAAGTCATTATGATTGCAAAGCAAACAAAGTTTATGACTCGACAAAAAAATGGAAGATCAAACTGAATGAGTCAAAATCAATTCACATTGAATTCACCACAAATAACACAATAAATAACTCAATAATACATAATATAATAACCCTATAAAAGCATATTCTGATGCCAATTTGGACATATGGTATCCAACTTTGGGGCTGTACTAAACAAACCAATGTCGAAATAATCCAAAAATTGCGAAACAAAGTACTCAAGGCTACTGTCAATGCACCTTAGTACATAAAAAATGACGACCTTCACTGTGAACTTAAAATTGAATTCGTCACCACCATTATCCAAAAATTTGCAGAAACCCTAGAATTTTAAAATCATATTTTCATATTTTATTTAATTATTTTTATGCCCAAGTGGCTGATCATGGAATGAACATTATTAAGTATATAATAATGCAATAAACACCTGTATGTAACCCATGTATCACAAATAAACAATTTAATTGATTGACAGACTTCATTGACACATGAATGTTAAGGTAATTCAGCTGCTAGACAACACAGACTTAGGGCGTAGGCTAAAAAGAAGTAAACCTTTTGAATTAGTGCAGTGTATAAGTGAATGAATAATAGTAACAATTTTGTGCTATACATATAACACATGAACATAGTGTTTCTATAAATTATATCAGACTCATAAGAAAGTGCTACGGACTTGTGTAAAAGTGCAAATGGACACTATTCTTAGTTTTAACATAATCTATCATGTAACATATTAAGTTAGAATTAAATTGCTTATTAGTCTTTTTGGCTAGATCGTAATTAATTATTAAGAATTTTGTTCTTACTAATAAAATATAAAAAAAAACCTATGTCAGTTTTCTACTTAATGAAAAATTCATAAATAGTGTAGTTTAGTTCCAGTAGATAGAAGGCAATAAAGTTATTTTTTCCAGGTTGAATCCCCGTCCTGAAAGGTATGCATGACTCATACATTTAATCAATGTTGTTTTGTATTTTGTTAACATTAAACAGATGTTTTTTTCCTGTTCTAGAAGATCATAGTTGATATTGGATATTTGTAAACAGTGTTTTTGAAAAACTTGAGTAGTCATTTTTTATGAGTAAATAAATTATGAGTCTAAACAGAAATCATGCACTAAGTAGACAGTAATGGATTACTATTGTGGCTTACTTACAAGTAAATTAGTAATCACGAAGTTTTTCATTCTCACAAAAAGTTATAAGAAATAATTGCAATGTTTTCTTTCAAGATTCATTCACATTGTTTTATTAAATAACAACACATAATGGTCTTGCTAATCCGCTGTGAGTTACAGATCTGTTATTATGGTAATTGGTGCCCCAGACAATGGGTGGCAGAGCCTGACCTATTGTGACCTATTTTTTAAATCTGTCACTGTGTCACACCCTCACACCTAGTTTAGTGATCTACTGACCCCTTACAGAAGGAAGAGAGTGAGAATTTAAGAGTTATTATTTTTAAACGATACGTATATACTTGGTTTGCTCAAAATATAATAGCCACAATGTAAATTAAATTAAATTTTCAAACTGCTTTTCCAAAATATTTGCGCAAAATAAAATCACTTTTACAGCGTATTATAATAATTAAATAAAAAAACTGAAATCATAGAGAAATACTTTACCTATTTATTTATGTTATTCACACTTTAAAAAGAAGTCACAGGCTATGACCAGCTGGGAATTAATTATCAAATATTTATCTTATAATACATCCATTCATGATTATTTTCACTGTATATTCACACGGCCACGGCAATATAAAACCTTCTCACTTATTAAAAAATATATACACTATCTAAATACATAGCTAATACACTAGGACATAAATCTACGGTGTTATATTTTTTAAATATAATAAAATAAATCATCAATTCACTTTTGCACTTGACAGCCATTTGTGGGCGGGGTGCGCGCGCTAAGCAAAACAATCAGAACTACCAACTGCACCATGATTTTGCAATCAATAGGTTTATTTGCTCAATTACTTTATTAATAAAGATTACACAATATTTCTAATCATATTCTAAGTAGTCCCACATTCTAAATTAATTTGATTTTTTTATTAACATGGACAAAGCAATAAATTTTTAAAGATATGCTTTTGTCAGGAGTTTCAGTGATAGTTTTATTTTAGTTCACGAATGTAATATACATTTCTAGAAAATTCATTTTTGTTCAAGTATCAAATAAATATATTTTCTAATATGTGAACCGCTTTTGCATGACTTTATGTTATTAATTTTATGACCATAATTTAAATTAACCTCCTAAAAGTGTGGTGATTTCCGGAAACTTCCAGACATTTACTGTCGTTCAGAAACAAAGACATCTCAAGGTAAAAAGTTTCTAGCTGCACTAAAAGTATGAATTAACCTTTTGGAAATAATATTATTTATCTATAATTGTGTAAGTTTTACTACTTGATAAAGTCAAACATAATAAAAATCACTGATTTACAAAAAAAAAAACGAAAATACTGTTCAACGGAACTTGCAATGTATTTCTGAACGAGCAGAGATTTTAAAAATCTCCCCCCCTCCTCCAACGAAAACCAGCTCAACTCAATCTGTCAACAAATATCAAATCAACTGATCAACGACAGTGAATACAAAATTACAAAGTCTGTTTTTGTTAAATTTCATAAATCTGGTGTGGGATTTTGCAAATTAACAAAATTTACATGTTAGGTTGATAATTGTGATATTTTACGAGTGAATTTTTTTATTAACCTTTTATTGATCAGTGCATCGTTATTTTATAAGGGCAAAATGCTAACATCAAGATTTAGGAGTAATGACGATCGTGCGAGGTCAGCTAAGCCCTATTGCCAGTGTTGGAACGAGTTCACCAACCACACTGGTGGCTGTGCATGTGGAGAACACTCAAACAGTAAGTAGACTAAATTACAAATATTTTGTTATTTTTGTCATATTCGTCAATAGATATCCATCTCTTAATTTGTCGTCAATAATATATTATAAATCGAAGGCCCTTACTAAAAAATATAGTACAAATAATTGATATTCATCTTGTAAAAATCATAGATAGGTACCTGTTTAAGTTGGCTATTTGAAGGACTCATTAGCATAGACTTTTACAATAATGACTAGTTATACTCTCATCATCAGCCTAGCCTTTTCCCAAATATATTGGGGTCGGCTTCCAGTCAAACCAGATTCAGCTGAATACCAGTATTTTACATGGAGCGTCTACCTACCAGACCTCCACAACCCATTAACTGGTAAGACTGATGTCAGATTTTCTGGCTTCTGACTATCCGTAACAAGACAACTGCCAAAGATCTACAAATAACAGCCAGGACCGATGGCTTAACATGCTTTCCGAGGCACGGAAGAGTCTCGATATGATAAGATGGTCACCCATCCACAGACCAACCTCGGCAAGCGTTGCTTATCATTGAAGATCGACCCATGCGGCTGTTATTATATAGCCACAAGCTCCTCTAAACATCATTAATTACCGTCAATTAAGTCAGTTAGTTATTTGTGCAATCAAAGGCACTCAAAAACAATAAACATTAAAAAAATAAGCCAACTCATCCATGTTCCTTTAATTCTAGAAGGTTCTTGATTGTATAGAAAAAGTTAGTTAATATTTTGTACTAAAATAAATTGTTAAAACTGATCTTACATATTTTAGTGGCCTTGTTTGTTTAAATGTAGGTACAACATTTTTGCCCAGTTTCTGACTTGGGAACTTTGAGTTTGAATGTGTCGAGCCCTACATTAATACATTGTTTAGTAGGTTTTCACATAATTTAATAAACATTGAACTTCAAATTCTTAATTCAGAAACTGGGGTTTTGTCATGTTACCACAGAAATAATTCACTTATGACAATCACTTGCAAAATAAGTAGTGAGGTCAAGAAAAGAAAAAAAAAACATTGTGAGCCTGTACCATTCCATTGCGGGACTAAGCTATCTTTGCTGTTCATTCACTTTTCTGCAATTTTGGGCCAGTCTCTATAGAAGGGTTTCTTCAAATCTTTTTTGGACCGTCATATTGTTGTTAAAACTTTATCATTTAATTTTTAGTTAACCTTTTGAACGCCAGAGTATAAAATAAACCTGCCTCGCAGTATCTATATCAGTAAATTGACGGATTTTTCTGACAGCATATGCTGCTGAACTTAGCCGTCCTGCAAGAGATGTTAAATGAGGACCCCATTGTAGCCTTGAGTCAAGCGAGATAGTTTTTTTCCCATTTAATACTAAATTATTCNTTTGAGTCAAGCGTGATCCCTAGGAAAACCGTGTCTTCGACGAATTCAAGTTCTGAACTTAGCCGTCCTGCAAGAGATGTTAAATGAGGACCCCATTGTAGCCTTGAGTCAAGCGAGATAGTTTTTTTCCCATTTAATACTAAATTATTCGCAGTGAACCAATTTTGGACCTGCTGTAGCGCATTATTTACGTCATCAAGACTTGTAGAACGCCTATCTATCTTAAAAATTAAGGACGTATCGTCAGCAAATAACACCATCTCTGGTTGATTTTTTAAAAGATGGAGTAAATCATTAATATACACTAAAAAGAGGAAAGGACCCAATATTGAGCCTTGTGGTACCCCCATTTTGACTTTTAAACCCCTTGAATTAACACCGTTTATTTGAACTTGCTGCTGTCTGTCATTTAAGTACGACTTCACTAAACTGAGTGCAAGATTACCTAGTCCGTAATGTTTGAGTTTTAGGAGCAAGGTTTCGTGATTTACGCAATCGAATGCCTTGGAGAGGTCACAAAAGATTCCTATGGCATCTTGCGCCTCTTCCCACGCTGTATATATGTGTTTTAACAACGTGACACCAGCATCAGTCGTACAACGACCTTTGGTAAAACCATACTTTTGATTGTTGTTGTAATGTCGACAATGGCGTTCAAAAGGTTAAAACAAAACTATCACAGCATCAGAAAAAAAAAACGTGTTATGTTGCCATGTGTACAATATAATTGGTAAAAAGTTTTAAAGGCTATCAAAGCCAAAGATCAACTTTTTAATTGATTCTACAAACAATGATGCAACTTTTATTGAAGATTGCAGCAAGCGGCTACACATAAATGTCGTGCACTTTTCAATAGTCTAGCTAGATTGTTCAATAAACATTTCAATTGGTTAGGTATGTAGTTAACAATATTCGCAGTTGACCACCTTAACCTAAATACTAAGTGTCAGCTTACATAAAGACAATGTTATGCTGTGCATACTTTTAAAAATAGTAGCTCAGTAGTTTCAAAGATAGGGGGAGGGTTGGTCATATTTCCTCTAATTTCTTGAATAATTTAAAAACTGTTTATTTAAAATAATGAAAAAAATATAATGAAATCCCTCAACTTTTTTTTTAATTTTCTTGTTTTTCCTTAAAAAGTGACCCCCATACTGAAAATTTAAAAACATATTGAATGGACCGAGTCTTTTATTACAGGGCTAAGTACTTCGGAAAACCAGGTACCTTCTGTGAGATAGTTAGTAACACCAAGGCTTTGCTGGCTGGATCGAATGACAAATTTGTCCCACCTGCACAAAATACAAGCTTAGTCATAGAGTTGCGGAAACCAGCCCGATTTACATACATACATACAAGGTGTACCGTCGCTACACCACTACACAATTTACTCTTCAAAAAAAAAATTGTTAGCATCCTCGTAAACATCAATCAAACTGACAGCTGCAAACCACATTTCCAAAATTATAATATTGTAACACTCCCCAGTATATCCATATTAGAAACCTGCAAATTTGTTCGTAAATATCAGGAGTTTTATACAAAGCGCGTGGACATACAATCACGTTACATACTCCGTCACAAATCAAAATTAAACATTCCAAGTTCTCGACTAAAAATACATTCAACAAGTCCGAATGTGATGTCCATAAAAATATATAACAAAATACCTGAACTAATAAACATAGAAGATAAAATAAACATATTTATAAAAAAATTAAAACAATATTTCATTGAAAAATGCTATTATAGTATTAAAGAATATTGAAATGATAAAATATAAGGTATGAAGACTCCCAAATATGGTATTAAAGGATTTTCGTATGAAAGTCTCATTGGTCTTTTCAGAGAAAACAAAGACCAATGGAAGCCAAGTTTCCAATTTAACTATCACACCAAAACAGATAAATTGTGGACTTGTGCTCTGATTGGTTGCCATTTTATTATAATCCACAATTTCTCGGAATTAATTCGCGAAATTATAGACTAGGTATCAAATTTTGATAGGTAAAATAGTATTCCAAATGTTCAGTTGACAATTTATCAAGAGTTTACAATCTCAAGTTATTTTATAATCTTACGGAGTTTGCTATTTTCCGGTGACATAAATGTAATCTGAATCTAATAAGTACTTTTAAATGAGCAATTCTTGTATTTTGTATATATATAATCTGAAACTCGGAAATGTCTCCAACGATTTTCATGAAATTTAGTATGCAGGGGTTTCGGGGGCGATAAATCGATCTAGCTAAGTTTTATTTTTAGAAAACGTTTACCAAAAAAAAAAAATAGAGCAAAGCTCGGTCATCCAGTTATGGCTAAACAACAAGACTGCCTCTATTTTATTCCAAACTTGATTTCAACAACAACAAATAACTTTTTTTTTCCATCTCCTATAAAATATCAACCCTCATTAATTTCCTCCAGTAAGTGAATGGCGATGGGAGATGCCAAACAATGCAGGCACCAGCTGGGTGATGATGTGTCCGCAGCAGAAGCAGGTCACCTTCCACCCGTTCTACAGCTCCGGTACGGCTGCAGTCAAGGGTGATACTCCATTAGTCCGTGATTATCATTACTATTGGGAAGTCAAGATGCTGACGGAACCGTATGGGACTGATATTGTAAGTACAATTTAGGAACTGTTATTTGAAATTAAAAAATGCAACCAATTTCCAAATAAAAATTACTACAAAGTACAAAATCACTTTATTTCGCAAACCGGTGCTTCTGGTAGTTACTTCGTTTTGACACAGACTTACAAAATTTAAATTTGAAAGTTGGTTTTAATTTTTTTTTGTAAAAGTTTTTTATTTTTCACTTTTTAGTGCTGGTGAATGAAATCAATATGGACTGGTTGGAATTTTTGGGGGGTCCCAAGAAATGGCAACCATTCCATATCGATTTTATTATCTATCTCCGAAGATCTTCATCAGATCTCTACGAAATTTAAATTGGACCATTTCGGTTTACTTTCGAACAAAAAAGGAATTTTGGAAATCCGACTATACAGGTTGAATTTGCTTGCTTTGGTGTGCGTGGATGACCGACACTATGAGGATTAGCGAAAAATACTGAAAGGAGTCTCGAGCCCGATTTTGATGAAAATTAAAACAGAATCATTGGATTTTTGAAAAATCGGTTTCTCTGCACTAGCCAGGAATCGAACCGGTTGATATTGAAAAAAAACACACCCTAAAAATGAGCATTTTCCTTTAGTTTGCCATGTGTTATTATTTCCCTGAATTTGATCCTTAGCAGCGACACTTTCGAATGGTGCAATAATACAGGCTGTGTTTTTTTTAATTAATACTACTTATTTTGATTATTATACAATGTAACACTTACATTGGAAAAAAATCTATTCTATTGTAGGGTAAAGGTCCCGGGTCCTCCCCGTTTTCCACGGAGCTAATCGAATCTAGGCAATGTCCAAAAGCAGCCTTGACTTCTACCAAAATGTTGGCAATAAACCTTTTGATTGGTTTCAGTAAAGTTTGTCTCTAGATAATCTCTTTTTTATCCACTATGAAAACGCCTTCAAGTTAACTGATGGAAAAAAAATAGTTTTTACGCAGGAAATATTACTGCACTGTATATTTCGAAGTTAAACTTTTATGATCAAAATATCCTTCAGTAAAGACACGTGTGTGTATAATCCTACTAATATTATAAACGCGAAAGTTTGTAAATATGGATGGATGTTTGTTACACTTTCACGCAAAAACTACAGAATGGATTTTGATGAAATTTGGCACAGTGGTAGATTATAGTCCGGAATAACACATAGGATACTTTTTATCCCGGGAATATGTTCCCTTGGGATAATTTTCGACAATCACGCGGGCGGAGCCGCGGGCGGCAACAAGTTCTTTCATAAAGTATAATCTTATCTTTTGTTTGACTCTGACTGTCTGGTATTACCTAAACATTTTACGCATGTTTCACCCAGTAATCTTTATTTAGCCTTCAGTTATTTATATTATACAATGTATTTGTATGTATTTACACAACAGGGTCGTAGTTTCTGGCATATTAGGGCCCTTAGATTCTCTAATTAAGCACAAGTCTGCACAAGTTAGATAAGAAGAAGAAAAAGTATTCAGTGTCACAGAACTGACATGAATACGAATTATATATATGTATTTAAGTACTTATAAACTTCAAATATACATATTTAAATATCCTTAACCTTTTGAACGCCAGAGCATAAACGCATCGACGTGATAAAGTTTAGGAAAAAATATCAGAGCAATTATTATTGAGGTTAACGAGCTTCGCATTCAAAATACCATTCGCATAAAAAAAAAACAAAGTTGGTCCCTAAGTCACTCAAAACATAGTTTCGACCCACTGTGCGGCGTGCCCCCGACGCCAAGCCACAAATTCGCTGTACTGTTTGTCACATATTTGTGACGTTTGGCGTACAGGCACAACAATGACACTGGCGTTGAAAATGTTAAGAATGGCCATAGCCCAATGGCCAATAGCTTGGTCTCGTGGAGAACAAGCAAGATGTCGTCAGTTCGAAACTTAATCCTCGCAATATTTCTGTGACTACATTAGATTGATAAGATATTTACCAAATTAAGTGTAATATTCCTTAACCTTTTGAACGCCAGAACATAAACGCATCGGCGTGCCCCCGACGCCAAGGCCCAAATTTACCGTACTTTTTGTCACGTATTTGTGACGTTTGGCGTACAAGGCACGCGCTTGCTTTTCACCTATACGTGACAGTGGCGTTCTAAAGGTTAAACGTAATCTGGCTTTCTACGTCATCCTTCGTCAGTCTTGTCTACTATAGACTCTTCTGATCGCCAGAGACACCTAAGAACCCTCAAAATCATGTACATAACTACGACAGGTATCCCTGAACCCCAGTTGCCAACCAGCAACACCATTGATTACATAAACAAACAACAAACACAATATTAGTCATCCAATACAAACACGTGACGTTCCAAATGCTGTGTTATAGAACGACTGTGATAACAATCTGATGCATCGCCTGACGCCTTGTTGAGATACGCTCTCTGATATGATACGTAACCACTCTGACTATCCATGTTGATAGCAAGAGGGTCGCCTAATAAATATAGCAAGGCCCACGAAGGCCAATGTCCAACATCTATGTACCACAAATTTTTACTAGAATCAGAATGAGAATGTTCTTTATTTGTACATATACGTCAAATTACAACAGAATGTGAGATGTTACAGATAGGTAGATCTTCTTTGTTTGCAACAAAAAGAACCGCAACGCCATCTATCCTGTCAGCGACGAACTACCAACGAAATTCTGCATCGCGCAAGCAAAGTTCTCCGTGCGATTTAAACATATGCATCAGTCCGAATATCAACTATCGGGCAGTTGCCCACCAGACACAATAACCGTCTGGTCGGAGGATCCTCCTATTTCAGTGGTGGTATGCGGGACTTTACTCTTTGTACCGCATACCTCTATACTAGTAATTTGTGTCCCATTGCTGGGAAAAGGGCTCCCCTTTCTTCGTTCGAACCTCTCTATCTTGTGCGATCTCTGGTCAACTGTGACCTATAATCACAAAAAAATAAACCACAGCATAAAACATCATCTGCCTAGCCTTTTCCCAACTATATTGGGGTCGGCTTACAGTCAAACCGGATTCAGCTGAATACCAGTATTTTACGTGGAACGGCTGCCTACCAGACCTTCACATACAACCCACGACAACCAACGACTGCCGAAGATCTACAAATGACAGCCGTGACCAACGGCCTAACGTGCTTTCCGAGGCACTTGTTAAGGTTACCCCATCCACAGACTAACCTTGGCAGGCGTTGCTTAACCTTGATCGACCTGTGCGGCTGATATTCTTTAGCCACGAGCTCCAATCTCGAAACCACAGTATAAATATTGTAAGAAGGCATTTTACGTCGACCCCAAACAAATTAGGAAAAGGAACAAAAAAAAAAGCAAGACATAACATATTCAAACCCAAGTAAATGGGACACCCGGTCTGGCAGGAAAAAGTATAAAGAAACCATAATATATCATTTTTATCGCATAAATAAAAGAGCGACCTTTATGATTTGAATGCGGGCCAAATGCGTCAATAAACCATTAAATTTTAGAAAACAATCGACTTGAAAGTTCTCCCGAGATAAAACCAAATTAATGAGATGCCTAAATTCTCACGTATGTTTCTCTACGAGCACTTTCCACGTTGGCAAGGCGCCACAATGTCAATGTTGACAAACAAGTTCAAACGAATGCGCTGAACGGGAAATGTTTTTCTAGAAATATTTAAAATATAACACTTGACCTTTTGTTTTGCCTCTTATGTTAATGACTAGGTATTAAATACATAATTTGTATGGCAATTAATTGAAAGTAATGAAGTAATTTTGTCACATTCAACAAACTTGATAGTACTTAATGCATTATAAACTTTGTTGTGCAATGTCTGATTAACGCTTAGGTAATATTCACACAGAAAGATATTCCTATTGCTCATTTTTCTTTTCAGGCCTCCGTTTTCTGAATGAAGAAATTAATTATGTGGGGAAACTACTTAAGCCTGAAAACCTCTTTGTTATTCAAATAGGGTTTGCAACGTTCTTTACTCCAAATTCTCAAATTGGGACGCAGGCCATTAGAAACAAAGTAACGTGGCTTTTTCATGGCCCCTCAGCAAAAAGCAACCTTTTTTTTTTCAAACAGACAGCGTTGTGTTGGAGTGTCCCTAATAAACCACAACCTACTTTGCGTATTTGAAACCTTAAAATAATAAACTCCCAATGTCTAACCCCACCAAACTTGAATTTCCAGATGGTAGGCCTCGGCACCAACAAAGTCAACATGGCGGGTTCCCTGTTCACGTTCACATCGTTCCTGGGCCGCGACGGGGAGTCCTACGGGCTGTCGTACACGGGTGACCTGCGACATAACGGCTCCGTCTGTCGGGACAGCCCGGGGTTCTGTAAGGGCAGCATCATAGGCGTCAAGGTGGATCTATGGCAGGGCACGCTCGAGTTTTATCTTAATAGGAAATCACAAGGTGAGTAGCGATACAGCTTTTGTTACTTTTTAATTTCAACATTTCATGGGACCCTAAGGTCCTTTGGGACCTAAGGACCTTTGGGTAGAGGCCGAAACCATCTTGCAGAGGCCCTGTTACTATTTTTTCAATATTATGTTATGAGCAGAGATCGGAATTAAGGTAGACTATATTTACCTAATGTTCGTGGAAGTAAGTAACATAGAGTTGATAATACCTCCTCTAAAATCCCGGAATCATAAATGGAATCATGACAGTTAAAACCCGGGATTATAAAAACATGAACTGGACTTTTAACAAACTATTGACTTGAAGAATCAAAAGAAGAATGAGTTGTATGAAAACAAAGCTATTTAATTTAATAGTTTTAGTAGGTACGGAACTCTAAAAACATAATAAGATTCTCCAATATAATAATTTTGTTCAAATGTATTCAAAACACAATAAGTAATTTGCAATTTCTTAAATCCCGGGATACAATCGTCATGTTTTTAGAGGATTAGGAGGAGGTATTATCAACTCTATGTTACTTACTTCCACGAACATCATCATCTTCCTGCCCTTATCCTTCTTACTTACGAACATTAGGTAAATATAGTCTACCTATTCGGATCTCTGGTTATGAGGCAACAACCGACGATTATCTTGTCCCAGTATGCATTGGAAGTATACCGAAGGATAACGTCCACCGGTTGGTGCAGGACTGATGCAAAATATGGAGACAAAAGGTTTAGTGGACCGTGTACTATGGAAGAACTAATGGCCCATTATCCAATTATATTTTGAACAGTAATGTGCTAATGTGAGCTCGTTGGTCGTGGTTGCAAAAGCGATTGCTGAGCAAGAGATCCTGAGTTCGTTTCCCGGGTCGTCAAATATACTTTGACATCGCGGGATTGGCTGTGTGTGTCTGTGTCGGGATCTGGAATTACTCAGTTGCAACTGGGAGTCTGAATTTGGGCGTTTGTGCAGTTGTTTATTATTATGTTGGTACTCTTCTGTAGGTATCGATATATTATATTCGGAAAAGTTTCATACTTCTAAAAAGTTTTTTTTTTTTTTCACTTTTTAGTGGTTCACTTGTGCTTACCCCTTCACAGCGTACCGGCGTAATGTTATGTTATGAACTGCTGTAAACTATAGACAGACATGAAATTTCAGCAATCCCAGTTAATTTGCTATCATTTATTGAGGAGTTCCGTTGCCTATCTCCGAAGTTCTTTATCAAATCTTCACCAAATTTAAATGGGACCACTCCGAGAAAGTACTCTTTCAAAAACTATAATTTTCGAAAAGTTCTCTCTATTTCTCCAGGTTCTCATCATCAGATCCTGACTTGATGATCATAGGACCACCAGGGAAGCCACCTTTCAAACAAAAAAAAAACCTAATCGGTCCAGCCATCTTCGAATAATCGGGGAACATAGGAATTGAGAACCGCATCCTTTTTTTGAAGTCGGTTATAAAAGGCTGAAAACAACAAAAGTTAAATTAATTGCCAATAACAAAAATCTGGTTGTCAGATTAAACAAATTTCGTCTAATTATTTCCATGGAAGATGGGTAGGCCATTAGTGTGGGACGCTACTTGTGTCGATACTCTTGCGCCATCCCATCTTCCTAGCTCTTCGTGCTGTGCTGGCGCTGCCGCTGCGGCTGCAGAGAACCTCAAGCGGCGGAAATATAATAAACTTGTTGGTAGTTATATTTTCCAGCCGTTTGGGGTTGAAACTCTCGGGTCGTGGGGTCCGAGTGCGCATAACTTGTTTAAGGATTTCTCAAGACGCTTGGTTGACACTTCACGTGACCCAAGGGCTGGCTTTTACCTTTGTCAAAGAATAAGCATTACCATACAACGTAGCAATGCCGCCAGTCTTTTGGGTACACTTCCAGTCGACAGCGATGCGGATGAATTTTTTGACGCCATATTTTAGGGTTAATTTAGTTCGGAGTTTTTATTTTTATTTCTAGTGTATAGTTATAGTTATCTTGTCTACATCAATATTGTAACCATATTGTAACGGTCAATGGACGCCCAAGTTCAGTAACCTTCAATGTCATAGTACTAAGAAAGAATAATAATTCCAGTTAGAAAGATTCCCATCAGTCCTACGCTATAGTATGATTTTTTGTTTACTTTTGATTAAAGTTTATCAGTAGCTGATAACGAATGCACGATGCTAATCGTTTCACGCTGTCTGTAGGTCAAGTCTTAGTAGCAATCTATTGATAACTAGCGGACGTCACGCGGTATCACCCGCGTAGTTCCCGTTCCCATGGTAGTACGGGGATAAAATATAGCCTATGTTACTCGCTGATAATGTAGCTATCCATTGCTGAAAGAATTTTTCAAGTCGGTCCTGTAGTTTTTGAGTTTATTCGTTACATGCAAAAATACAAGTGTTATTATACTAGACTATCGGTCCTGAGTCAACACAATAAAAAGATATGGCAAATTTAGATTCGCCAGCACATCAAGCTACCCGAAACTCAAATTTTCCCAATCAACCTTGAACCTAAAACTTCAGCGATAAAGTTGAAAATCTAATAAAGAAATTTGACAGAGTGTTGTAGCTTGATGTGCTGGCGTCTGTACCTAATTTAAAAACATACTAAACACACGGCATGGCAATCAATGCATGATTGATTGTCTGTCCGTGTGTCATGGGCGTGCAGTAGGCTACAGTAAGGGTAGGCCAGACACATAATGCCCAAAAAAAAAACCACTTTCAAAGTGGACGAAAATTCGCATCGTCAGTATTGTGATTTCAACCCTGAATAATGTGGTGAGTTTTTTTTTGGGCATTATATATGGGCTATCCTACCCTTACTGTAGCGTACTGCACGCCCATGACACACGGACAGACAATCAATCATGCATTGATTAGTACGGATAACTTCTAACCTGAATCAACACCTAATTCTAATAACACAGTGTATCGGTTATCTACCCGAGCCTACTGCATGGCACATGACCTCTATACGCGTCTCCCGGTTAGCGCTATCTGTCGGATAACGAATATGTCATACAACCAATACTTGTGATAAAGAGATAAGAACTTAATTAGTTAATTAGTCTCGATGTACTGCCACACTGGCTTCGGTTGAACTGTCTGAAGATGATAAAAAAAACGTTTTGTACTTAAATAATTCCTCAATTTCATGTAAATAATTCTAAATCTTGTTACTGAGATTGTTACGTTTTCACGCCTAAACCTTTGAACCAATTTTTATGTATTTTGGTATAGAGATCGATTTTTATGTATTCTAGTATAGAGATCGATTTTTATTTATTTTGGTATAGAAATCGATTTTTATTTATTTTGGTATAGAGATCGATTTTTATTTATTTTGGTATAGAGATCGATTTTTATTTATTTTGGTATAGAGATCGATTATTATTTATTTTGGAATAGAGATCGATTTTATGTATTTTGGTATAGAGATCGATTTTTATATATTTTGGTTTAGAGATCAATTTTTTTTTTTGGTATACATATCGATTTTTATTTATTTTGGTATAGAGATCGATTTTTTTTATTTTGGTATAGTGATCGACATCGAATACTTTTTATACCAGGTATAACTTTTCTTTAGAATATTTTTTTAGTTTCATGCGGGCGAAACCGCTGTCAGCAGCTAATAAGCTAGTCCTATAGTACAAATTTTACCAGTTTAAGTCCCATGTCTTAATAAACCCAGTATCTCATGCTCAGAAACTATACCAAAGTTCAAAGAACCAAATAACAAAGTAAATTGTTTACTATAACACAAAAATGAATTATAAACAACATTATAACAACCTGATGGCCCTTGTAATCACAATTTACCGATTTAATCTTACAATAATATATTTACAGACTGGCTAGAAGACAGATAAGAACAATAACTAAATCTTTTATGAATCTAGTGCAATGACCCAATAATGTCTGTCCTATTTGTCACTGAATAGCTTCAAGATATGAAAAAAAAGACATATGAGAAGGTACCAAAATAATTAAAGATGTAATTTCAAGATAGATTATATTACTTATTGTTTTTTTTTATGTTTGATTGACATTTTGGACATTTGATTAATATCACACTAATATTATAAATACGAAAGTTTGTGAGTGTGTGTGTATGTTTGTTACTTCTTCACGCGCAAACGGCTGGACCGATTTAGATGAAATTTGGTATAGAGATTGTTTGAGTATCGGGAAAGGACATATGATTTGGGACCTATAACACCTTGCATGCATTTTTTATCTTATAATTGTATGTACACACATGTTTGAGCAAATAAAGTTATCTGAATCTGATAAAGAGATAGTTTTTATTCCGGGAGTATGTTTCTTATTTTATTCTCGAACTGAATGAGAAAAAATTTAAAACATGCATAAAATGCACTCTATGTAGACAGGCATATTATAAACTGGAATTTTTTATCCTTGATAAAAATGCTTGGCTAAATGCCGGTCCTGCTCCACAGCCTCAGCCGCTTGGTGCTTGATGCTCACCCTCTTTTATGTCTAATTATAATACTATTCCGCATAATCTTATATTGTGTTTGGAATAAACTTTTCTTTTTCTGTTCTTTTCAGATTGATATTCATAGTTTTATATAATGTAGGAGCAATTTTTATTTCAAGTTCTGTAAATGTAAGGACCATGGACCATTATGTTAATAGATAGTTTCCTTGTTTGACATGAAATAGCAGGGGCAGTTGATGGTGTGTCATGCTCACTCCGTACATAACGACATTAGTTACTACTAGCACCATCTAGTATCGAGGAGCAGAACCAGTAGAGCCAAGTGCCTTCTAGACTTTTCTATGCCAGAACATTCTACAGTTCTCGATATCTAGTCAGTCGGCACCGGTAGTTACGAGTACTTTCCAGATGCTTCTACAGTAGAAGGTTCTGGAATTAATTGACCTAAATAAGGACCGCATAGCCCGCGACAGTATTAGATTTGCGATACAAGCGAATACTTCGGAAGTAATCTTCAAGTGCGATTAAGTTGATCAGTAGTGAAGTTGTTTTTTTAATTAGTAAGTTTAAAGTTGTAATTAGTGTTGTTAAATTAAAGTGTCATTTTGGTTATTTAATGGGCTATTTTTATTGTCACGAACCCCAAGCTCGTAACAATATTACAAAGTCACTAATAATTATTGGTGCATGCACATGCATCTCTTGGATCAACCTGCACTAATTAGAGGGATACTTTAAGGCTTGTATTGGCCTGGCTACACGCTCAATTTTTGTTTGTGCAATCAAACATGTGCGTTAGGACGACAAAACAAAGGGCTAGACACCATGCAGTTTTTGCGCCAGTGGTTTGCACAAACTGTTTGCGCAAGCAAGATTGCGCGTGTAGCCGAACCCTAATTGAAATAAAATTCACGTCTACGTTCATCGTTTTCGTCGTATCGATGACTCCAAGTTATATTTTTTATACCAGAATTCAGCCACGTCGACCGCGCTAGCGTTTGCCTCGTAAGTCTTTCAAAGTGCAGGTGTTGCACAAAAATCATGACAACAGGTGAGGCATTGTTTGGGACATAGCTCCGCAATCGCTATGAGGTTCATTGCAGTACCGGTAGTATTGGAATATCGGATCACTTGGTTGTTCTACGAGTTTTTTGAACCCCTGGTATAGTTACTTCCCTTATAGAACTTCCCCCACTACGAAAATCTTTGCCAACTAACGTGCCGGGGCCTGTGC
Source organism: Mamestra configurata (assembly GCA_002192655.3). NCBI lineage: Eukaryota > Metazoa > Arthropoda > Insecta > Lepidoptera > Noctuidae > Mamestra > Mamestra configurata. Next base: position 142,406 of record NDFZ01004960.1, on the reverse strand, counting down.
TAGGAGTGCCACGGGCAACAAACGCCCTCATCCAGGCTCTACCCGAAAGCTCCAGACTTGCATTAATTTACAACTTTACTCTCATTACAGGCATATCATTTTACAACCTCCGTCGCCATCAGTCGCTCTACCCAATGATCTGCTCCACGGCGGCCCAGTCCTCAATGCGTCTGATATACGCGGCTTCCTGGCAAGCCTCCCTACTGGTCGACGCAGCCAAGACCCTAGCAGCATCGGTGAATGAAGACCAGAGCCTCGGCCTACCACCAGGCTTGAGGTGTACCTTGAAGAATCAGTTCTGGCTCTGGTTGCCTAATCAAAGTAAGTGTGAGTTTGTGAAGCTTTGGTTAAACTGAGGGCCTGGTGCGAGTTTTTATACTTGATCGCGTTAACATAAGTTATCGTCTATGACAAATAGTATGGAAAAAAAGATGTTTTCGGTAATTGTCACCAGATGCCGCGTTTTAACTTATACATTGACGTGTACGTTAACGCGATCGACACGAATCCCATGCTGGACGATTTCATTAGCTGATTATGTTATCTTTAAAATTGTCTTGTATTGTTTCACAAATGCTTTACTGTGCTACAGTTAGAGCGCACTGCATCCGATCCGAATTTGAATTCCGAGTTTTATTTTAACTGGAAATGTACTGAATTCGGACACGGAGTTCGGATCTAGTGCGTCACGTCATCTAGAAGTAGTACTACGGGTACTGCGGACCGACAATTCTCTGATACAGTGCGGAACCGCTCTTACGGTGCTACACTGATACACAGACGGACAGATGGACAGCCGAGGCTTAGAAATAGGGTTCCGTTGGTAACCTTGCCCGGTTTACACTAAGCTAGCTTTTAAAGCTGGACGGTTCCGGACACTTTTATCCTGCACGTCTTTTACATCGTTCTCACATTATAATGTATACCTAATTTCAACAGGAATTATGTAACCATAACTTTGTAAAAACTATTATTTTTAAAAGAGTGTCCATGGTGCTTCTTGCACGTTCTTATCCATAGAGATCTACGCTTTGGAACGTTGCGGAGAGCTTCATCTTTTTGACGGACCGACCGTGATAATTCAAAAGTGCCTGTAAATGGTCTAATTGAAATAAATGCTTTGAGTCTTTGAATAGCAAGATTGTGCTCAATAACTTCTTTGGTCTACGCATTGCAAATCGATGAGATCATATATTTGTGATTGATTGATACTGGCCGACATAATAATAAGCAGTGCAAGTTGGGTAGTGACCTACAAACGTAAACTAGGTTACTACGCGTATGATATCGCTACTGCATTATTCTCTTAACATGACCCTTACGCACGCGATCATAAAATGATAGACATGTCACCGGAAAATTGCAAACGCCGCAAGATTGTAAAATATCGCGTGAAATTGTTAACTATTTTTTCTTAATAAGACACGGATACATTGGAAACTATTGAATTTGGATAGAATTTATTGTATACAAAACGATTTTTTTCATAATATATAGAGAATTTATAATCTAATAACGATTTATTACAATCTTACGGAGTCTGCAATTTTCCGGTGACATACACTCATCAAGTCACTCATCGAAAAATATTTTTAAATAAAAAATATTTGGGTGAAAATTCTCAGTAAGTATTTTATTTCAGTTTAAAAAATCTTGTCGACAACGTGGCTGCTTATCTCGATATTTATTTTAAAATAAAACCATGCAGTCATAATATTTACTCGATAGTGAATTAAACTGTCAATAGGACATACAATTAATAAAATTATTAATAAAGTCAACTGATGACACTTCGTGGCAAAAAAATCGCCCACATATTAATTTTAGTAGGTACAATAGATTATTGTCCATTGCTCTGAATGAGAGGTCATAAGTTTTAGGTAGTCGATTTATTTATTTATTAAAACTTCATGCAACACCAAACCAGATAACCAAGGGTGAAAATATATCATGTTCATGGGTGTTGCATAAAAAAATATTTTAAGTGAAATGGTTAAGTTAGTAAATATAATTTATATTAATTCGTATCCTCCTAGTAGTCTACGAGTAGTTGGAGATTTTGGATATTCTGTAATTTTCGTGTTTTGTTTTCTGTCAGTTGAGCTAAATCCAGAAAATGAATTCAGGAAACACAATCGATGCAGTAAACACAACTCTTCACATGGCTACAATCAGCATACTTTTTTACCCCAATCTGAGACAAACTTCAACGCAGAAAAGTCAATGGCATTCACTCTGCAACCATCCAGCCAAACACTGAAAAAAACGTAACGGTAAATTTTTCCAATTCAAAAGATTCCAAACAATCGCGATATCTTTTTGAACCCGTACTTCAAAGTACGGGTTCAAGCTCAAGCTTAGTAACTGTATAATCTACTAACAAATATATAAAATAAAATAATAAATAAAATATGCTTATTCACAATCTTTTCCATATCATTCAAAACAAACGGGATATCCACGCGTTCTAGTAAAATGTGAACACTGTTATCACTAGCCCAAATATTATGAACCGCCAGTGCACACGGAAAGTCACTGAGACGAAAATATTATGACCTTAGATAACTAAATGATAAGTGTTGTTATTGATTCGATTTTGTTTTGTTATTATTTATTAGTCTGCTTCGTAACCTCTACGAAAATAAATTCATTAAAAATATCCGGGAGTGACAAGGAAAATATCCGGGGTGATAGGTATTCTGAAAACCAAAATGATCCACGAAATGATTTTATTTATTATCACAGAAGCCTAGGCTAGGCTTGTTTAGTCTTAGTTTCACTTAGCCGTAGTTTAATTTAGCCGATTCAGATTATACTTGGATTTTGCTTGAATATTTATATTGTTAGTAAGACCTCGTGCGAAATCCACGAGAGGCTTCTGCCGACAAACTGCTTTGCAGTTTGGCAGATGTTATTTTAAATTTAAAATTTGTAACGCAATTTGATAAAATAATAATAAAAAAAGAACTGACATACTTATGTAACTAAATTGTGCCAGTTAAGGAAAATATTAACCTTTTCAACGCCAGAGTAAACGCATCGGCGTATCCCCGAAGCCAAGCCACATATTCGCCGTATTTTTTGTCACATATTTGTGACGTTTGGCGTACAGGGCACGCGCTTGCTTGACACGTATATGTGACAATGGCGTTCAAAAGGTTAACATTAACATTTTTAGTGAAAACAAAACAAAGGAACAGAGACTAGACGCAGTTCACGTCCGGACGTAGGCCTATCGCACGCCATTAATCATGACTTTCTTCAATTCTCATCTAGTATTACCAACCACCCCTTTATTTGCGAAACGCAAAGGGCATTTGGAGGACTTAACTATTTCGATCAATTCCGCAACCCTGGCAGCCACTGGTCGCTGGTCCATTATGTTGACATCTCTTTAGGCGCGCGTGAAACACAACGCGGTGTCGACCCGGGCCTGGTCCTTATTGGATGTTTCATCTCGACTCTCGGATATTCTCATCCAGATTTACCATTTTACCAACCACCCTTCATTTGTGATAAGTGTTGCAACAGCTAAAGTAAATGTTTTCTTATTTTCAGAATGTATCCTTGACGAAGATGAGAAGCAACCAGAAACGAATCTCAAGCCAAATAAATCTAACACAAGTATGGTGAGTAAGAGTTTCTATTAACTCCAGCACTTGTCTTTGGCACTCCTGGCTGGCGTGATCTTTGCTCTCATTCTAACAGTAATGTAGCAAAAGCTAGAAAAAGAAACAAACCTATAAGGGTGGTCTCTTTTTCTCAATATGAAAACAGGTTGACACTTGACAGTGCCATCGATTAATGACTTATCAAAAAGTTGGTCACTTAATAAAACAATATTGTCAACAGTATTAAAAATAGAATTTTGTCTTCGTAATCTTAACAACATAACATTAAATGCTTGCATATGGTGGCAATAGGGAACGTGCACGACGAAGGCTTTGCCACCTGGTGGCTAAGTACCAACATAATAAAAAGTGAAAAATAATTGCATTTCTGGATGCTCGTACATTTCAAAGAAAAATAAGTCAAATGGTGTAAAATTCTATAACTTTCCCACAAATAGTACTCAGTTTCCATGGTTATGTGATGAGCGACAAAAAATAATAAATGCAGTAAAAAAACATATGTAACCATGAGCTTCAAAAACATTTGGAAATTACTAATTTTAGAAGTACAAAATTCGTATTAAATACAAACAAATCTCTAAGCAAACATAACTTCAAATAGCTTTGTTTCAGTAAACATAAATAATAATATAGACAAAATATTAACGTGAAGAACGAATTCAGAAAATACTATGAGTTATTTTTGACATCATAACCTTTTAGAATCATCGTTTGAGCTACAATGTTGCCAGTTATTACTGCATTTTCATGATTCCTAACTGTTTCTTTTACTTCTTTTATTACCTTGTTTCGAAGAGTTTTGGCCTTTTGACATATCATTATATAGAATCATTATTAATCGGCCGAAATCCATATTTTATCATTTTAATCATAATAAAAACTATTTAAATATAAAGTATCATTGACGACAACGCGATCATTGATGACGGGTCTGAAAAGTTTCGCTTTTGCGACACTGTGGCTCTCGGGTCGATTTGTTTGTGCACGTTCCCTATTGCCTGGCCGTCATTGTATCATTATATCATCTGCTGGGACTTTTCCCAACTGTCTGGGATTGGCCAAACCGTATTCAGCTAGATACCAGTATTTTACGTGAAGCGAAAAGAATACACTATTGATAAATACGGGCTTGCATACATTTAATGTTGTGTTGCCAATTGTGTCTACTTATATTATCACACTTTTAAGTATGAATGTCCACGCATGAAATGGGTCAAACAATTTGTCATCAATATTTATTTATTTATTTAGTTTTTCTTTTCAATAAATGTAAACAAAGCCTTGTATTTATATTTATTTGAGTCTTAAAGACAAACATCTCGAAGTTTTGTTAAGATTTCATATAAATTATTAAGTACAGGCGAAACTATTAGATTGCAAATCTAAAGTCGTTTTTATTTTAATTCTGTTATTTATAAAATATTATTTTTGTGTCATCAATAATTTTAACTGGTTTAACTAATAACTAATAATGGATTGCATGGACTGGGGTAGAATAATTATTTATTACTTTCGAACCCCCTTTTAGGTTTGGCCCATATTTTTTTTAATATACAAAAAAAGAAATATGATGCCTTCAATTGCCGCGGTGCCGAGAGATTTGGAGATAAAAATCGACATATCAGAACATTATATCCAAATATCTATTTCAACGTGGCATGGTAGACTTGGCCAGTTTCTATAGAAAAGTGCACTAATTTTGGGTACTTATATCTGAAAAAAGGGCAGTAAGATTGTGTGTTAGGGAGTTGGGATTTAAAAGCATGATATTAAACAATGTATCGTACTTTTTACGGAGGTGTGGTCCGAATGTTATTTGGGAAAAACTTGCATGCCGTAAAATACTTTGTTCTTACTTTGAACTACTCTTCCCCAGTCCCTGACATCAGCTGGCCTGAAGAGAAAGCACTGGCATAGAAGGTGGTAGCGAGCGAGCAAACGCACGGCACAGATAGATAGTCACAATTTCGCCGTGGTCATCAACAGAGCAGTTAGTCAGACACGGCGGTTTTGAGAAAATAGCGTGTCTTTAATTATGTTTGTGAAAGAAGACGAAGGAGAAAGAAAAACTGTTTATTCTGCCAGAAACGACGCACATATTAATAACATCTGAACTAAAATTAAAAATAAAACTATGAAACGGCCCAGCCATGTCAGGGGGGCTACTCTCTAAGCCCGAAGTCCGTAGTTTCGGGCGTATTCTACTCCGTATCACCTCCGGACTAATGATTAGTTCCGAACCCGAACTAAAAATAAATGACAACACGATTGTTGTCATTTATTTGTTGTGTGTTGTCATTGATTCTTAGGTGATACGGAGTAGAATACGCCCGAAACTACGAACTTCGGGCTTAGAGAGTAGCCCCCCAGGGACATTCCTGTCGGCCACTCCGTCACGTCAAAACACACGATTATTGATGCAACATGAGAATCGAGTTAACTTTACGCACCATTTTCTCAAAACCGCCTTTTCTGACTAACTGTTATTTCGATGGTTGCGGCAGAATATACCCCCATCTTAGCCGTGTTGTTGCCGAAATAATAGAGGTCTTCACTGCCGCTGACAAAAAGAAAAGTTTATAAATACTCTTTTTTGGCCGGCCGCCATCTTTGATATGCCGGTGCCAAACTTGCCAATGGAAAAATTTGGATGGTGTTGCCAATTTAGTAAAATAAAAATTATAAACTAAGGCTCACGGGCACCACATATAACTGTATGCGTTTAGCGCCAAAATGATTAAAATCATCGTTCCTTTTCATCTGTCATTCGTTCAAAGATGACAGATACAGAATTATATTTTAAAATACTTTTACATTTATATCACACAGCAGTGATTGCGTTTGCGTGACTGCACAAACTCAGCTGTCATGCTCTGCGCGTTAAATGCATTGAGTTATCTGTGGTGACGGGCCTTAAAATTGGCTGATATATTTTTTAAGATATGTATAGAGAGATGTCTTTTTTATTTGATGCCATTTTAAATGTGACTCATAAGTAACATAAACTAAGCTAAGTTGATAGTTTTAAATTATAATGAGAAGACTGTAAATATTGATGTAATTAAATTTTTGATACTTATGTGAAACTTTTATTGTTCCTAACAATCCTTAGACTTGGGGAGTTGTTTTGTGTGGTTAAGTACTTATACAAGTGCAGCTCCTCGGCCCTCGCCATCCACGATTTTCAGAGAAGAAACGTTCCTTTCAGAAGAATAAATAGATCTTGTTAATAAGTACAAGGCTTTGTTCCGATAGGGTAGTTTCCAGAAAATATTCAGTCCCTCACTTAGATTACCAAAAATAGAGGACACGTATTTTTTCTTTTTCAAAAAATGAATGTTGAAAAATCGCGTGACGTCACGCGTTATTACACTTTCTGTAATGTGATGTTACCAGCCCTCACTCCTGATGCGCCATAAAGTTGTCAATATTTATCGATTTATAAAGGTAAACGAAACGTGTCCAAATACTTTTTGAAAATCTAACGGACGGACTAAATATAATCATTATTTTATGAAAATACCCTATTATATATACATTACATCACGCCATTTGTCATGCGGGTAGACAGAAAACCATCATCTACTACGATTCCATCGATTTGCTTCGTTATATATCATACATCTAGTTATACACGCAAATACTGGTTGCGGGTAACACGCACCAATTCATTTTCAATTCGAAAAAAGATTTATTTTCAAATGAATTTTCCAGCTAAGCGACACCTTCCCGAGTACATACACGAATGGCTACTACTTGGACAGTGTTGAAAGAGACTACCGGATCGTAGTGTGGGAATCTAACCCATTTTACTAGCCGACCGAGTTCATATAGCAGCTGTTAGTCGCGAGCAAGTGTTTTTCAGATTTGTTATCAGACGAATGCGGGGCCTGAGGCAGAGCTAAGCTATGTACCCGGTTATTTTACCTCTGACAGCAGCCTAAGCAACATTATTGCAACGAAAATAAATATCACTATGATTTTGACACTGATGCGAAAGCAGACGTAAAATAACTATGGCCGCACCGTATAAGGGTCAGCTCACACTGATATGCCACGCTATGCGTTATAAAACGTTATTTTCTACATAAACAAGGTGCTCATTCTAGTGATATAATATATTGATGCACCGCGACGCACCAATGCTTCGCTAGTACCACCAGCGCCGACGCTATGTCTGGCGTCGTCGCAATGCATTGGCTTGGGCAACGCAGAACAACACCTTATCAAGCAACTTCGCGTCGCGTCTCGGTGTATGTTGACCCTAATTTGAAATATTGGCAATATATTTTGTAGATTCATACCTTTATTATAATACCGCTAAACAGCAAAAAAAAAATGAATGTATTATATGTTTTACATAATTTTAAATCTTTTGAATATTTATGATATCCTGCAAGCAATGCAACACAAGATTGGTGAAGGGGTAGGCAGAGGTGTTTAATGACACCCACATATAGCAAGAAAGATAAAATCAGTCAATCAGTAGTCTTTATGATTTGTATGTGTGTGTAGCACCTTTACATTAGAGTATATTTTTAAGAAGGGAAGAAAATATTTCTTATTATTGTATTTATTAGACTTGAAGTCGTATTTGTAAGCATAATTGAGACATTTCAAAAAGTAAATGTAACGGTTTTACTGTTGCTGCAGTAATTACTTGGGTAGGAATTTAGTGTAAGACTTTTAATTTTTTAATAAAACATAGTAATCAATATTGACTTTGTTTGAATAAACGGCCTACCAGTTTTACACCTGCAACTAATTATAGAAGGTATGCGAAACAGAGAGTATAGTTTCGCAAACCTCCATTGAAGAGGGAAGATCCTCCGACCGGACGGTTGTTGTGTCCGGTGGGCATCTGTCCGATGATATGAAGATGATATTCGGACTGGTGTTTATGTTCAAATAGCACGGAAAACTGATACCGCGATAGATTTTGTTCAGTAGTTCGCTGTTGGCGGGATAGATGGCGCTGCGTTTCTTTCTATTTCGGTACAAATTTCGCTTCGTTAATTTTTCTTGTGGCATCATTGATGCCGCTACATTACTCCCCTCGGAGGGAGAAAGTGGATGCTTCGTCCATACATGTTGAGATGCTTGCCAGGCCAGTGCAAGGTTGGTTCCAGTGAGTCGGAACTAGAAGTCGCAGAGTTCACGGTGAATCGGGATGATGCTGCAGGCTCCAGTGAGTCGGATTGGTGCTGCACGACGTAGTGACGTGACTGCTGGGGTCGACTAGGAAAGGTTCTTCAAGGCTCTTCATGTGACTGGCCGCAGTGTGCTTGCCAAGGTAGCTGATGAGGTTGAGGACGACGATAGACGTTGAAGATTGTTCAAATTGCACGGAAAACTGATCCCGCGACGCAGGATTACGTTCAGTAGTCCGCTGCCGGTGGAATAGATGATGCTGCGTTTTTTGTTGCGTCACTTTTGGTTCGTTAGTTTTTCTGTTGACAGCATTGATGATGAAAACAATTACAACAAATAACATCAATCAACATCAACAATTTTCAATCATATCGTAAAAAAAACGAATTTCAAATGTTATGTGAAAGGTTATAAATATTAAATTTTATCAGGCTACAAGCGAGCAACTTGGACAAGCCTCTAGAGCAAGCACCACCTTCCACTTCCAGCAACTTTTTCTTACGTATTACACAGGCTTTTTGTTGCACCACTATTTCTGCGTCTGCGTGTGACTTCTTCTCATACAAAAAGTCACGAATGTTAAACACTTCCCAGATTTTTTCAACATAACAATAATTGAGTTATTTCTTGTCTTTGAAAATAATCGACTATTTAAAAGTAGTCATAGATACACCACTACTGTTTATATCGCCGGGACACCTCTACCACGACAAACGCACCTTGACTCACGGTTTTTTTGGCGAGATTTTGTCCAGTGAAGTTTAGCGGATGTTTTAATTATTCATAAATTTATTCCTAGTGAATATTGTGAAGTAAATTGTTGTAGTTTTGTGTCTCAAGTCTCCACCCCCCTGGAAAATATGTGGATTAATTGAAACAGGCGCGATCTCGGTTAAGTGGAGCCGAGAATTTTATTGTAGTATTGACTACCTGACTCGAAACTTTCCGAGAAGACCGAATCGATATATTTTTTACCAGATACTAAAAAAACCATTAGAATGTGTAACATCCGCATTCTTATGGTCAAAACACCACAGCCTTCCCTTAGGAGTAAATTAAAAAAAAAAGCACCTTGGCTCACTTTGACTGACAGTGACAGTTCCAATTTAAGCGGTTGCGGTGGTGGTGTTACGTCTCCTGTAATTTAATTAATAAATAATACTTCTATTACGTGAATGATTCAGTATCCGAGCTAGCTAATTTCAATTACCGGTTTTATTTACAGATATCCAGTGAAGTTGTTTCAGTGAAAGATCTAGTAAAAATCTTATTAGTATCTAACTTTGTGATCTTTTATTCGTTTTGTGCGACGAAGAAACGCTACGTCAAATAAAAAATGGCATTCCAAGTGAGTATTCGATTGCTTGATTCGTTATTTCCTGGTAATGGTGGGCGGAGGGCGGATCCCGATGACATCAGACTATGAATTAGGGCGCAGGGTAGAACGCTCAACCTTGACCCGCGCGTCTACCAGTAGTAAACAACCTACGAAATTCAAATATCGAACCCAGAAACTAGATAGGTTTTCCTTTTATTTCCTCTGAATTTGTTTAATCTTTTTTTGTCTACTAAACCCAGCCAAAGAAAGAAAAAGCACGCTAGGCTAACTCACGAGACTTAGCCTAGCGTGTTTTTTCTTTCTTTTTTAATTTTTTGTTGCAAACCAGTTTGGGTAGTTTGTGGCCCTGACTACAACTAGCCCTGAAATGTGTAAAAAGTCTTGATTATGACTGTTAAATTAGTACTGTTATGAACACCCAATAGTAAATTATTGGCCCTAATTTTAATTTGGTTCATTAGCTAGCTCTAAAACAAATACTTCCATTAAAATAAAAAACTTTAAGATGTGAAAAAATATAAAAGTCAACCAGATTAAAAGAGGCTTTATTGTGCAACACAGCAACTTAGAAAGTGGAACCACTTGATAAGATCTTTTAAATTAAATAACTGAAAAGTGAAAGTACCCAATGAGGTAATCATTCTCTTTTTAATTTTTTAACAGCCATAAGACAAAAGTAATTTAAAGTTAAAGTAGTAGTAGTACTTTGTCCTTTCTATTTGGTATAAAAACATATAAAGTAATAATATACTTAATCAACTACTTTACTCTATATATCACACCCCTGGTGCGACACTGTCACTTTTGCAAAAATTGTAATAATGAGTTAAATAAGGAATAACTGGCCTAAAGCACCCCTTTACTTGGTGCGATAATGTTACATTCGTAGTACAGATAGTTTGCGTTGTAATAAAAGCTATTCAGCTTGTCTAAATCTTGAAACATTATTATTTTTTGAGATGTCAAAGGTTTAAACTTCTCCTGAAAAATTGCATTTTTGCATAAGTGACAGTGTCGCACCGGGGGTGCGATATGTAAATACTTAAATGCAGCATTTTTTTAAAACTCGGATTTCCATTCACACTATGGAATCCATTCATTATAATATATATAATAATATAATATAATATCTTGGGACAACTCACACACGGCAAACCCAAACTAGGCAGAGCCTGTGCTATGCCAACCAGACAACTGATAAACATACTTATATATTTCTAAATATATACATATTATAGACAAATTACACCCAGACACAGAACAAATGATCATGCTCATCACACAAAGATTTGTCCTGGGTGGGAATCGAACCCACAACCTCCGGTTTAGCAGTCAGGGTCTCTAACCACTCTACCAACAGGCCAGTCATTTATAATTTATAGTAGGTTGATGTACTCGCCAGTATGTCTGTTGAATGTTAATGAAACTGATTTATGAATCATGCATCATTAAAGTTTTATGACTGCTCACAGTATGACCATGTAGTGTTAGTCATAGGAAGACCAGTCATCCAATTTGTTGGTCACTGTCATCCTCCTTCCCTTTTTGAACTTATTTGGGTTCCATACGTTTCTATTTGCCTAGATCTCAATTTATTCCAAATGAAAAAAAATAACATTCAAATTTGTTAGTATAAGCAACAAATTATAAATCATGTGCACTTAAATATAGGAAGGATTTTATATTTCTAATCAATATTAATAAATAATATTGTGGTCCATGACCAAAGGAAATAATATTTTCTTTGACCAATAAGTTACACTTTAATGAATTTTTGTGACTTTATAAACTACTAGCGGATGTCACGCGGTTTCACCCGCGTAGTTCCCGTTCCCGTGGGAATACGGGTATAAAATTTAGCCTATGTTACTTGCTGATAATGTAGCTTTTAAATGGTGAAAGAATTTTTGAAATCGGCACAGTAGTTTTTGAGTTTATTCATTACAAACATACACACACACAAAACTACAAATTTTTCCTATTTATAATATTAGTGTAGACTAGCTTCCCGCGACTTCCGTACGCGCATATTCCGTTTTTTCCAGTTCCCGTATAACCTATACTCCTATAGCATTCCTCATGTATGTGGCTATCATATACAAAACGAATTTTCCAAATCCAACTGGTACTTCCAGAGATTAGCACATTCAGACAAACAAACAAACTCTTCAGCCTTATTATTAGTACATATAGATTGTGAGCTTTTTGATCCATAGTTACCTGAGTCAATGGTTAAAAATTGTGTGTACATTTCATTAAAATAAGTCAAATAAATAACAAGTATTAGCTAAAAACTATTTGTTACTAAGTAAAAATAGACCGAAAACGCATTTTAACGAAATTTCACACAATTTTTAACCATACTAACTACAGATCTAAAAACTTGCTCCAAAAGTATTGAAACTGGCATGGAAATGGTAAACACAGACATTTAACCATAAACCATACCAGTCAGCTCTCCCCCACCATAAATTAAAAAGTCAGGCAAATATGTCAAGAATTTAATTGTTAAGCCAAACATTACACAGGCTTAGCTCTCAAGGGCCATCATATTATCTATTACTCACAACAATAAGGTGTGTGTGACCCGTAAAATTCAGGTTAATGACTGACTTATACCACTCAGACATAATTAGTCTGAGCTACAAATGCCACATGAAATAAAATGCGCCGATTTCCGCTTTGATGTGCGTTAAGTCGCTTTTTATGACAGTAGCATCTCGATAAGGCGCGAAAACTGCTCCGTTGGTCTCGCAATCGCAAGCGCGACTGCCGAGCGTGAACCCTGGGTTGATTCTCAGGTCGAGCAAAAATGTGTTATTGGGTTTTGCAATAGGAATTTCTCTGCGACAGCCCGGAGTTTAGAAGTTGGTGGTGTGCCACCCACGTGCCTCGGTGCGCACGTTAAGCCGTTGGTCCTGCGCCAGTTCTCTCTCCGGTCGTCTCGGTTTGCCATCTCATCGGAATATAGTGATAGAAGTACACCTGTGTTTGCGCTCATACTCGTGCATTATAATATGTCCCGCGCCGATGGCTAGTATCCGTTAAGATTGACCGCCATGGCCGAAATCGACCTGGAGGACTTTAATGATAAGGCACGATAATTAACTATGAAAGTGCGTTGTTGTTGAAAGCCCCTTTTATGGATGGCAAATCATTAAAATAAATGTCTCCTCTCGTTCTGGGCGAAGTGAGAGGGAGTGTTTTCAAAAGCCGCAGTAACTCATTCGAACAATCCCGCAACCCTGACCGGGTCTGCTAGAGCCTTAACTTAGCCAACGCCAACGCCCACCAAACAGCTCAAAGCAGAAATTTCAAAACAGAAAACACTCTAAACTCATCCTTTTTCTTATTCAGCGTGACCCAACAGTCGTGGGAGTACCCAACTTCAATGCCACGGAGGATGCGGCGGCGCTCCGAGCTGCAATGAAGGGCTTCGGTACTGATGAGCAGGCCATCATCGACATCCTGACCACGCGGTCCAACGCTCAGCGACAGGCCATCGCTAAGGCCTTCACCCACGAGTATGGCAGGGTAAGTGTGATAACTGTAGTGTGTGATGAACAGGCTATCATCGACATCCTGACCGCGCGGTACAACGCTCAGCGACAGGCCATCACTAAGTCCGTCCTTCATTGATGAATATGGAAGGGTAAGTCGATTACAGCCTCATCGATGTTTAGGATTACCTGTCTAGTTAATTCCAGTGATTCGAATTAAAATGGAGCAGATTTATAAATTCGTAAAGTAAAGCTTGCCATGCAATCCCGCAAACGCAAGTTGGACTTGCACACGAAGGGTTCCGTACCATTAGCCGAAAAAAACATATTTCTTGTATGGGGGCCCTTTTATTTTTAATTTTATTTCATTTTTATTATTGTTTTTTATAGCGGCAACAGAAATACATCATCTGTGAAAATTTCAACTGTCTAGCTATCACGGTTCATGAGATACAACCTGGTGACAGACAGACGGACTGTGGAGTGTCAGTAATAAGGTCCCGTTTTTACCCTTTAGTACGCAACCCCTGTTAGAAAAGCTCGTGTTATTTAGTGTGTAGGCAGAGCTAGGTATTTACTACTAATCACGTGCCTTCCGTGATGTTTGTATTTAAGGCGTCCACGGAAATCTAGATTCACGAAAACGCGATAAAGCTAAATTGTTGCTATACTTTTGCCTGAAATGTATCTATATTGTAAACCATTGCCATTTAATGTTTGATTTGTAATATTCATATTTACACAAGTGGGAGCACGCATGTAAACACTGAAAATATCTCCACTATCTAGACTTCAGAGAAAATGCCATGAGAAAACTGTTACTCATGTTCTTTTGTTCTCAATCATAGCTAAACATATTCAAAAGATTCACTGTGCTAATAAATAGTGAGCAATCGCGTCATGACGTCTATTGAAAACGTCAAAATAAAATCCTCTTTGTCTATACTTGCGTAACCACGATACGTGGGCTCGTCGCTTCTTATTAGACAGAGTAGTTCGGAGATTAACGAATGATGACGATGAGCAGATCCGACACGTTCTCACTTATAAATACAAGCGTAGTAAAGTTGGTCTTGCGGTCGCAAGCGCGACTGCCGAGCGTGGAGTCCTGGGTTCGATTCCCAGGTCGGGTTTAAAGTGTAATTGGGTTTTTCCAATAGGAATTTCCCAATAACAGCCCGTAGTTTGGAAGTTGGTGGTGTGATACCCCCGTGCCTCGGAAAGCACGTTGGTCCTGCGCCAGATCTCTTTCCGGTCGTGTCGGGTTGCCGCATAGGGTGTCAGCATAGGAGACGGGGCCCGCTAGGGCCAGAGCCTGCCAGGGTTGCGGAATTTGTTCGAAAGAGTCACCGCGGCCCTGGAACGCCTTTGCGACTAAAACCCATCCGTGTTCCTTCTAAAGCCCTTTGGCTTTAGAAGGAACACGGGTGGGTTTTAGTCAGTAAGAGTCTGACACGCCCTTCCGCTCCACCCAGAGCGGAAGAAGTCATTTTGTGATTGCTCATCCTTAAAAAAAAATTATGCATGACTTCTTAAACGCTACCCTACGTCACAGAGAAGATATACCCCTCACATTAAATACTTACTAATTACTGCCCGTTTACAAGAAGAAAATACGCATTATGGCATTTTTTTGTTCAAATAAAGCTATGGTACAGAAATCAAGGTTACAATACGTATCATAAATTGGCACAAAATATTCCTTCTCACTACGTGCTGGGATGGATACATCTTCTCTCTTAAAAAATACTTTACGTAATGATCTGTAATCCGAATAATTTTAAAAGATTAATACTGACCCTGAAAACTGTTAGATTTTGATCTTGATTATCAATGATTAATTAACAAGATAACCGTGAGAACGGACGAGAGTAAATGAGTCATAAGTAGTTTTAAAATATTACGATTTTTACGAGTACAGATCGCCCGCATATCCGCTACGAACTTTCAATCGTTTTTATTAAGAGGAGGACACGATAACCATTGTGAATGCAATGCAATGGTTCTTGTAGCCTGACTTGGCCACTCTTGAGGAAAGGTTTGTCCTCATCCCTTCCATTTCTATCGGTATTGTGCTTCATCTGGCGAAGTCTCGAGGAACGCAACCAAGCCGTAAAGAATCTCAAAGGTAGTTTAAAATATATTTGTGTCATTTCCTAGTCCATACAACAATACATAATATATAAATATGTCACCGGAAAATTGCAAACGCCGTAAGATTGTAAAATACCGCGTGAAATTGTAAACTATTTTTAACACGTTTTTATTTTCTTAATAAGACACGGGTATATTGGTGACGGTGACATATATATGTCACCGGAAAATTGCAGACTCCGTAAGATTGTAATAAATCTTAATTAGATTATAATTTCTCGATATATTATAAAATAAAAAACCGTTTTGTATACAATAAATGCCATTCAAATTCAATAGTTTCCAATATATCCGTGTCTTATTTACAAAAAATAGTTTACAATTTCACGCGATATTTTACAATCTTACGGCGTTTGCAATTTTTCGGTGACATAAACAACAACAGGATATACAACAATAGTTTATGCTCTGGTTTTAAAAAGGTTCAGCTGTCGAGATTAAACTCGAGAAGAGATACGATTCGATTAACAGAAACCAGTGTAATGAACAGCACGATAAAGGGCCTTCGTAATTAAAAACTTATTCTGCTCCAAAAGACCTTTAGGTACGTGGTGTGGTAAGTGTACGGTGTTGTTATGTGTGTATATATCAAAAACGTAAATATACTATGTGGTAGGAGTGAACCCTACATCGCCCCCCTCCAGAGACCGTCAAGGGTGATAAAAATCAGGAAACCTGACATGACGACCAGAGCGAGTGGTGTAGGTACTCCTTGCTACTTACTGCTAGGTGGAGTGACTTCTTTTGGGTCAGCTTTGTCTGCCAAAATTAAAGCTGGCTTCTTGGCGGTCTATTGATACCGTGACCTCTCTGCCCTTGAATAAAATTTTGAAGACTTTGTCTCCCCTTTGCAGAACTTTGTGAGGACCTGTGTGTCTTCTGTCCGTACTCCTTCTAACTAAATGTGACTGTGTATCGTGTGTGTACGTCCAACAATATAAACTGTGAGTAAATAAAATACTATTCTTTTTCCATCGCTCATCGTACACTTACCATCACACCACGTACCTAAAGACCCTTTACCCCTGAAAAAGTATCCATAATTAATACAAGTTATTGATCCATGGTTCGCTTCCCCATACCACTACGCCACAAACTTTATTGATTTTGTCGTACCGACGAACTGTTTCAAATTGCCATGCATATTACATGCAGCGGCAGTTCCATGCACGTAATTTACTATCAAGGTTTTATACCTCGCTCTATACCTTTGTCATGGTATTAGTCATGCTTCTTGGAGTACCGTCAACCATGGAACTCGGATTCAAGGTGTTTATTTTGGTAATTTAGTACGTTGCTCAAGGTTGAGATTATGAGATGCTGGGTCGTTAGGAAAAACGTGAATAGAGTTTTTGTTCTACCAAAAGTACCTGTCTGTTATGTAATTAAGGTTTGTGTTGAGGTAATTGCGTAGACAAGAAATCAGGGCCTTTATGTATCTACTATTGTACCTATGTACAGTCGTAAGTACACCATATAATAAGAATACGTACATCATAGGTATACGGTTAACATCCAAGTATTTAAAGAATGTCAGACAATCAGACTTGCCTGTTGGTTGAGTGGTTAGTGACCACGGAGCAAATACAAAGAGGAGATGTTGTAATTTAATTTCCCTATGAAGAAATGCGTGACACTTTGCGGGGTGAGGGGGTGTTAGATCCCGCCCACTTCTTTATTTTCCATCTACCGGTCAATAGCAAAACTACTCGCTAGTTCCGTCGATTTTACTTTGTAGTTACGCAACTATCTCACACTAGATGACATTAAAGTGCAGGATGCAACAGGGTCGTACTCAGGATTTTCGATGCAGGGAGTAGGTAATCTGTTTTTTTTAAATTCATTTTGCGAACCATCTTGATACATATTTTTTATTGAAATGCCTATTGATACTTTTATGAAAAAAAAAAA
>NDFZ01004960.1:111858-122165 GCA_002192655.3 Mamestra configurata | reverse complement strand
GAGTGGTTAGTGACCCTGACTGCTAAACCGGAGGTCGTGGGTTCGATTTCCACCCAGGACAAATCTTTGTGTGATGAGCATGATCATTTGTTGTGTCTGGGTGTAATTTGTCTATAGTATGTATGTATGTAGAAATATATAAGTATGTTTATCAGTTATCTGGTTGCCATAGCACAGGCTCTGCCTAGTTTGGGATCGGATGACCGTGTGTGAGTTGTCCCAAGATATTATTTAAAGATCCAATAAATAATTGTCTGTCTCATGACAGACAATTATTTATTGGATGGGATTTCATCAAAAATTACTCGGAAGCGAGCGGAAGGGAGTGTCAGACTGTTACTGACAAAATCCCAACCGTGTTCCTCCAAATGCCCTTTGCATTCAGGGCCGCGGTGACTCTATCGAACAATTCCGCAACTGGACAGAACCCATAATAGTTATTTCAGCATTTCCACCTGAAAACATTAATCGCTAATATTACGAAAGTTTCAGTGCGATTACAAATAGCACCAGTTTCTTCCATTTCTAACCATTCCTCTCTTCCTATCCTAGGACATCATAGAAGACCTAAAATCAGAGCTGGGCGGTCACTTCGAAGACGTGATAGTGGCTCTGATGATGCCCCCCGAAGAGTACCTGTGCAAGGAACTGAACAAGTGCATGAACGGCCTGGGCACTGATGAAGACACCCTGGTCGAGATCCTGTGCACCAGGACCAAGCAGGAGATCGCTTCCATCGTGCAGGCTTATGAGAGGAGTGAGTATAAGCAAGGGTAGATTTGTGACTCATGTTTATTGTTTTGGTTTATATGTACTAGTTGTGCCATCGGCTATGCTGCCGTAACGGACCGTAACGTATCCGTAGGAAACCGGACATTTTTCTTGAATAAAAATTAGCCTATGTCACTGGATCCGAACTCGGATCTGGGGGAAATAATGAAATTATACTCTTTACACACCACATACAATTTAATATTCTTTAAATTAAATTGTATGTTTTTTTAAGTTAATATCGTAGTCTTGAAGAAGCCCTTTATATTTCGTGTTAAACATGTTTTAAGCCTAATTGCTTCAAAACAAAAAATGCTTTTAGGTACTGTTTTAAATGAGCCATTTCATGGCCAAAGTTGAATGTCCTCTGTCCAAATGTAACTAAAGAAGTTTGACAATTTGTTGGTAGATGGAATAAATTAAGATAGTGCTAAATTGCCACATACTGATTTCATAATTTTGCCGGTCGACACAGCAATCGTCATTGCAAAGCAGGGACCACGGATTACTCTGATTTATTTGGTTAAAAACATTATTTTATAGTATACTAAATAATAAAAGCATCACGGGTCGTAATTCGAGTTTAAGCTAAGATTGCCAAGGTCGGACCCGCGGTGGTGGCGCGTATTGTTCCACGCGTGCCCCTCTTAGACGTCGTAGGGGGAGTTAAACACCTCATTCCCACAGCTTGACCAGACGAGGCCCGCAGAGGCGGGTCGGGACCAGTTGGGGCTGCGTTGAAGATTGCTTAAGTGCTCTTTTAGCCCCCGGTGCAAGTGTGCGAGAGAACACGAGGTGGTTTTAGTCAGTAGGAGTCTGACAGACCCCTCCGTCCGTCCCCAGGACGGAGGACATCAACCAGGACTTCCACTGATTATCCATTACATACCAAGTTTCCTCCGTGCTCGGAGAGCACTTTCAGCCGTTACTCCCGGCTGTCTTTTGAACATCTTTGACGGGTTGTCAGAAACCAGAATATCTGGCGCCAGTCATGCTAAAGAGTGTTGTATTACCCAGTTACTGCGTTGGGGAGATCAGATCGGCAGTCGCTCCATATAAAAAAAAATATACATATATAAAAGCGAAAGGTTATTCACTCACTGATTAATGACGAAATCTCAAAAACGACGGGACCTATGCAGATTATGTTTGGCACGAAGGCAGATTATGAGTAGGAGACGTCAGCTAAGAAAGAAGAAGAATTTAAGGAAACTCTTCCGTTAAGGGGTGAAAAGGGGGTGGAAATTTGTTTGAAAAATCTTATTCCTTAAGCCAACCCGTTAAAGGGAGTAGAGGAGCGTGGAGTACCTTCTAAAACAACGCGGACAAAATCGCGTGCGCAGTGCTAGTATAAAATACTGGTACTCAGCTGCATCCGGATAGACTGGAAGCCGATCCTAATATAGTTGGGGTAAAGGCAAGGCAGATTTATTGGTTGATTGATTTTTATAATGTGGGACTCATGGGGGCTCCTTTTGTATACAGTGTATGACCGTCCCCTTGCTGAGCATATGTGCTCCGAGACTTCGGGCGACTTCCGTCGTCTGCTGACCCTCATTGTCACCGTAAGTATTATGTTTTATGATATCACCTGCATGCTGTTTGCACTACTTTGTGTTAAAATAATATTGAAATAGAAGAAAAGCAGTGGAACGAATTTGTCACGTCAAAATATTGTCTCTAAATAAAAATAATTGATGGTTGAGTTTTGTATTGTCATAGGCATGAAAATAGGGCAGATGGTGGATGATATTTAGAAACACCATTTTTTTTCTGGCACGAAAGTATATGTTATAATAAATAGGCTGCGTTTCCACCAGAGATGTGCGCAGCTGCATAGCGAGGAATGTGTTTGTGTGAACCAATAGAATCACATCATTTACCTAGCCTCGCTACCACAGAAATATAAAAAACAACTCGCTACAGACTAGGTAAATGAAGGCATTCTATTGGTCTATAAACTTATAGCATCTATAAACTTAAAGGTAGATCGACACACTCTGCTTGTTGTAAAATTAAAATGTAATAATCTTTAGCCGAACACTGTCTCTTAAGATACAGGATACCCTAGTTTAAGAGGCAGGGTTTATCAGTTTTGTAAACAGATTTTTTCAACCTACGCAAGCCCTACCAATTCACCAATTGTTTATAAGATTACTCTGTAATACCTCTACGTAATGGTTATATATCTGTAATTCTTGAAGCAATAAATTTATTNAAAAAAAAAAAAAAAAAAAAAAAAAAAAAAAAAAAAAAAAAAAAAAAAAAAAAAAAAAAAAAAAAAAAAAAAAAAAATATATATATATATATTATTGGTTCTTAAAATAAACATCCCTCGCTACGCATCTCTGGTGGAAACGCACCCTAATTCTATCCAACCCATGTCAAAATAACGTACATGTTTAGAACGATTGATCTTATAAGGAGCCCGTTTTTCCATACAGAGGTTACGCTGACCCCTAAAAATATTCCAACCGGCTTCCAATGTTGAGTTTAGCTTAGCAACTGCAATAAATTGTCCCCAGTCCCCAGCAAATAGAAAAAAAAAACGCTTGTTTAACTAGTTGCCAACTTATCTCAAGTAGGACGACTTAATCGTGGCTATTGTTACTCTGTCGCCATCTTTGATTATTAAGCAAGACAATTATTATTCTGACATGGATTGTAAGCAGGGGCTCGTGGCTAAATGAACAGCCGCACGGGTCTGTACTGGCCCCAACATAGATGGGAAGAAGCTAGACAAGCAGGCACGGTTCGATTATCAAAGAATAAAGAAATAATAATATTTATTTAGCATTTACATGAAACACGCACGGTTTTTGGGGCACGGGATTGATCCCTAAACAAAGTAAAAAAAACCTTATCCCTCAGCCGCCAGTCTCCCAGTTAGGGATGTAAAGCGGTAAAATTGCCCTGGTACAATACGCTAAAAAACGTTCCTTTACGTTATTTTAGGTATTTTACGGTAAACGGTAAAAATGTATTAAAAGTACTCACACCCACGAACACTATACATACGGAAGTGAGTATGTTTGTATGTCACTACTTCAATATTAACGGATTTGAATGAAATTTGATAAAGATATAAGAAGTATTGGAACTTTAAAAAAAAAACAGAATACTGGGCTCCTGCGACTCATGCGTAGTAAAAATCCCTAATCCATAATTCTCAAGACAAGAATTGTCATGGATTATAATAATATCATCCCAGTGAGGGATACGGGCGGCTGAGTTCCGTCATGGGCAATTAATGTAAAAAAAGATTTACGAGTGTTATTGAATTTCGTAACTGATTTTTGTTTTTTAAGTCTGAAGACTGTTTATTCCTGCTATAAACCAGGTTAACCAGGAAGTGATATAGTATCGCATGTAAGCACGTGATATTGATACTGGGAATGGTACTAAATACTAACACCATCAAATAGTGATTGTACTGAATGTATTTAGATGAAGCTTTCGCGGTGTTATCTTTTGCACTTAACGCTTTACTAGACAAAGGGCTATATACTGCAAATTATGCAGATTATAATTTATGGTAGTACGTATTTGGCTTGAACCGATTTGAATGAATCTTGATACGCGTACACGAGATATCTGGGACTAAAAAAACAGTGATTTTTCAGATTTGATAGAAAACAATATTGCTCTCACGTTCCCTCTAAACTCGTCTAACCTAGGTATCTTGCGTATGTGTATCACGTTTCAATTATTTTACACAGACGCAGGCAGAGACTTCCACTCCTTTGCTGTGCGCATAAGGAGTGGAACTATCTGCCTGCGTCTGTGTTTCCGAACGCATACAACCCTAATCTCTTTAAAATTAGAGTGAACAGGCTTCTTCTGGGTAAGCTCGCTCCATCGTCGACTTTATCTCTGTCATCTATAACCTAGACTAGAGTCAAGATCAAACCTATAATAAATAAAAAAATATGGTTTTGCGATTAGTCACTTAGATTTCTTAATATCCTTAATATCCCGCTGGCTAAATTAATTCGACCCTATCAGAATCTCATACGAACTATTCATACGAAATTCTGAAGTCCTTTGATCCATAAAAGTAATGACGTCTTAACAAATCGACCCCATTCTTCACTATCTGAATAGGACCGAGGTGCTCCCCCTGTGGAAGCCCTCAGTATGCTCGCACCATTAACTTTCCGTTGGACTTCGCTTTCGCTGACTATGTAGTGACCTTGGAGTGTTGTGATCAGTAATTTTCGTGTCGATACTGTGTATTGTGTTCCGTTTAATTAATTGATTGTTGCATATTGGTAGTTTTAGCTTGTAGTGTGAGGTTCCTGTAATGAGTTTGCATGTGTTTTTCAAGGTTAAAGTTTTTTATTGTAGATTTTTTAATTGTTCCACATGAAACAGTCAAACATTTGTATTTTTGTTTACCCCTATTTTTATTGTTTACACCTATTTTATGTTTATAACTAAAGCAATCTCCAGCTTTTACAATAACATTAATAATTGTATTTTCCTGTCTTAAAAAGATCTATAGTAGATTTATAAAGATACTGTTATTAATGCAATAAAATCGGTTGATGTATTATTACCTAGTCATGTGGTAAATTAGTATAAAGTTTCGTGGTAATTGGATCTTTCTGCGGTCTGTGGCATACATTAATATTTATTAGTCGACTTTCTGCTGTACCGTCTTGTACCGTCTGACATTTCTATTCGAATTCGTTAAAAAACAATATTTGAAACAATATTTTGTTGTTTTTACATTTTCATTTATATCTTAATCGTTATACCGTTTTAATTTAATGTTGTAATGTAATCCTTAACGCTTTCTCAAATAATCGATATGTAGCTTAGAATTTGTACATAGTATAACATTATCTTCAAAATTCAATAAACCTGTAAAAATAGAATAGAACTCATATATCGACACAGACACAAAACATCAGCAACTAACACAGATCTAAAGAAAAAAAAGGTACCAAATGTATGTAATGTGAATAGCATACTTAAGCAAATGTACAAAATCTTGTAACACTACCTTTTGTGAAAGACACAAGCACTGATCACCACACCCAAGGTATGCAAGGAACTCTGGCTACGTGTAAACATAGTCTGCTTTACGACAGGGGGCCCGCGACGAAGAGGTCGGCGTTGACCCGGAGAAGGCACGAGAAGACGCTCAGGCATTGTTCGACGCCGGGGAGGCCAAGTGGGGAACTGACGAAGAGGTGTTCAACAGGGTGAGTAACTGAGTACATAGCATAACACTCTACGCCAGAAGCCCTTGACGAAGAGGTCGGCGTCGACCCGGAGAAGGCACGAGAAGACGCTCAGGCATTGTTCGACGCCGGGAGGCCAAGTGGGGAACTGACGAGGAGGTGTTCAACAGGGTGAGTAACTGAGTACATAGCATAACACTCTACGCCAGAAGCCCTTGACGAAGAGGTCGGCGTCGACCCTGAGAAGGCGCGGGAGGATGCTTAGGCGTTGTTCGATGCCGGGGAGGCCAAGTGGGGAACTGACGAGGAGGTGTTCAACAGGGTGAGTAGATAGCGTAAGACATTCAGGAGCTGCTTCGTTCGAAGGAGTTACCGCGTCCCTGTAACGCAAAGGAACGCGTCTGGGTTTTAGTCAGAATGAGTCTTTTGATGATTTACCAACGAAGAAAAAAGGAGGAAAAGAAGGTAAAGCGTTTAATGTTAAACGACATCGTATGAGTCCTAACTTCCTAAGTTTTTGTCTACAGCCATTCACCTGCATAGTCTTAAAGCACTCCATATCTTCTAGATCCTGGCGCACGAGAGCTTCGCGCAGCTGCGGCAGATCTTCGAGGAGTACAAGAACATCTCGGGGCGCACCATCGAGCAGGCCATCAAGGCGGAGATCGACGGCGAGCTCAAGGAAGCGCTCTCGGCTATCGGTCGGTAACACAAGTCATACTAATGAGGGTTTCCAGGAAAATATACGCCACCAGCTGGCGCCACATAGGCGAGAGGTCCCCGTCCTGGATTTTGATGTAAACATGACGTTGATTGCAATTTAACCTTTTGAACGCCAGAGCATAAACGCATCGGCGTGCCCGGCGCCAAGCCACAAATTCGCCGTACTTTTTGTCACATATATGTGACGTTTGGCGTACAGGGCACGCGCTTGCTTGTCATGAATACGTGACAATGGCGATCAAAAGGTTAAAAAGTCAGAAAACATTAGCGTTTTGACAGGTGCCTGGACCTGACGCCTCAGCGCTGCCACCTGGTGCTCGCCATTTCAGGAAACCCTCATTTTCCGATTTTGGAATTGTCAGATGACTTTTATCTGAGCAATAAAAATGGTCGTCTGACAGCTCTAGTATAGGAAATATGTCAAACCGCCATTTTTATTTTTCAGGTAAAAGTTACCTGTATATTGAATTTGCCCAAGAGTGTTGAAATATGTCGTTTAATGCACGTCAGCGTTTGTCATTGTAGTTTTTTGGCTCGATAACGGGCTTGGGGTTTGGGATTCATAAAAAGGAAAAGATGGGATGGGTTAAGGCGGGAAACCGGGGCCTGTTGAGGCCTATGTCCAGCAATGGGAAGCGATAAGCCGAGTTCTAGTGCTGTTTAGGTCGTAGCTTAACCGATTTGAAACCTTTGTCTTCACATGAGAGGTGTGTGACCTCGTTGAAATTTACCTTTTGAACGCCATTGTCACGTATACATGACAAGCAAGCGCGTGCCCTGTACGCCAAACGTCACAAATATGTGACAAAAAGTACGGCGAAATTGTGGCTTGGCGTCGGGGCCGCCGATGCGTTTATGCTCTGGCGTTCAAAAGGTTAACATTTCATAAGCAGAATGAGATGGCTCTCACATTCACAACTAAATTCACAACTAAATTCACAACAGCAAACATAACTTCCTAGAACATGTTTCGTAAATAATCTTCGTTCTTTGCTGTACATTGTGATCGGTTATTAATAAGCTGCGTGCGTGCCAATACCGCGATGTTCTCGTAAGACGCGAGTAATTGAGGCAATTGTGTGTCACATTACAATTTACATCGACATACAGAACTGGATTGAGCATTTTTCTTCTTAGCGTGTCGAAGGCAAAAACAATTAAATTAAATTTTATGTTTGGTCCAGTACTCAGCAACGGTAACACTATTCGCAAATCATGTATACTGAGCAAGTGAGCATTACCGTTACAAAATTGACTAATCTGTAGATTTTTATGAATGGCCTCTCTCAGGTCAACCAATGCAGTTGTCGTCTGCTTAACCAGACTTGTCTGTTACGGCATCAATATAAAGTTTTCGATAACTACCGGGCACCTCTTGTTGGGTACAGACTGTATGGGACGGGCTGGATCAGACATGGATTATTAAGGGTAATCTGTCGAAAACTACTGTGTGTGTTACTGACAGCCCTTAACTACGCCAAATTGCCGCACGATCGCACACTTTCCTGATCGTATTCAGTTGACAACGCACGGAACGCTTGGTCCAGTTCTCCATATTTAAGATTGCATTCATCGCTCGCCGGTGACGCATCACGCATGTCGTCGCCGGAAAGAGCCCATTACTGATATTGTAGGCGAGCTTTGAGATGATTGACCAATGAACGATGATAAAACGGCCTGGGAAAGGTTTTTGGGGAAACCCAAGAAAGCAATGTGTAAACAAACCATTCAATTAACTTTGCAATAATTCTTAATTCTGGTTTTTTATCAATTTTATAATTTGACTTTGTAACTTCAAGCAAAAATATTAACTGAACAAAAATAATGCCAAATTGCTAATCGACATATTTATTTATATAAAAAAATTAAACACACTTCGCATTTGCGAGATATTAAAATAATGTCAGATAACTCTTTTTTTTAATTATTCACAGACACAATAAATTCTAATAAACTTACAAGTAGTTAGGGAATTCAGTTTGATAGAAGATACATGAGACGCCTAAAGACCGACATAACGGCTCCTCGCTAATATGGCCGAACATTCACAATGCTCGTAATTAATTAGTATACTTGTCACACATTTATAACGAGTTCAATGCACTGTTCAACTGGCAAAGCTTTGTCATCAGGGCATACAGACCGACATCATTATTATTGCGTTTATTCATTTACTTAAACTTACTTTTTACATATTAAATATTTCTTAAAGAATACAAAATCAAAAAAAATATATGAAAAATAGTAGCCCACCGGTATCAGGAACCGGGTCCAAGCTACCGACGGTCAGGGCTCAAGAGAGAGGAACCTCCTAACAATACGAGCCCTGTCCAGAAGTACCGCTTTCTGAATCAGGCCCTTGATTCAGCTGCCTAACGAGAGCCTCCTGAGGTGCTGGTCGAGGCTCGTGGCTATTAAGCCATTGGCTGACACAACTATCGGTACAATGATTGCTGAGTCCACATTCCACATGTCGACAACCTCGCGAGCCAAGTCAATATATTTGATTTGCTTATCTTTCTCGGCTTCACGAGGTTCTCGTCATGCGGAACGGTTATGTCTACAATCATTGCACGCCTCTCGATTCGGTCCACCACCACTATATCAGGCTTATTGGCAACAATAGTCCTGTCGGTGATGATGGACCGATCCCAGTACAATGTGATATTGCCAGTATCGAGAACTGGGTCGGGCGCATATTTGTAGTACGGCACCTCCGATTCCACAAGAGAGTATTTAATTATTACATTATAAATATTATTATTTAAGTTACAAAAATGCGAAACTTATGTCAAACAGTAGGTTTTATATACATATATCAAGGTTGGCCCCACAGTGAAAGTGTTTACACATATTCTTGAATACTTTAATCTGATGATCATTTCCGATGAAATCAATGCTTGCCTCTAAAGCTTTCATGTATTATAATCATTATTTGTTATGACCAGAGATCGGAATAGGTAGACTATATTTACCTAATGTTCGTGGAAGTAAGTAACATAGAGTTGATAATACCTCCTCTAAAATCCCGGAATCATAAACACGACGATTGTATCCCGGGATTTAAGAATTTTTTTGCGCTTTGAATACATTTGAACAAATTATTATATTGAAGAATATTATTATGTTTTTAGAGATCCGTAACTAAAACTGTTAAATTAAATAGCTTTGCTTTCGCACAACTCTTTCTTCTTTTGATTCTTCAAATCAATCATTTTTAACTATACTCAAAGTCCAGTTCATGATTTTATAATCCCGGGTTTTAACTGTCATGATTCCATTTATGATTGCGGGATTTTACAGGAGGTATTATCAACTCTATGTTACTTACTTCCACGAACATTAGGTAAATATAGTCGACCTATTCCGATCTCTGGTTATGACCTAACATACTGTTTTTCTGGTCTAAACTGTGGCAAAACCTAACCTCCCAACTCATAACCAACCTCTTCGCCACCTAAACTACTTTCAGTTGAATGTGTGGAAAGCGCTGCGGCGTGGTTCGCGAGTCGCCTGCGGAAGGCCATGCAGGGCATGGGCACACACGACCGCACGCTCATCCGCATCCTCGTCAGCCGCTCGGAGATAGACCTGGGCGCCATCAAGACAGAATACGAACGCCTA
>NDFZ01004960.1:91493-111605 GCA_002192655.3 Mamestra configurata | reverse complement strand
GACAGAATACGAACGCCTATACGATAAGACCCTGGAAAGCGAGATTAGGGTACGTATAATGTCTTGGGACCTTCTCTTCCAGTCGAGTGCGTGGAGAATGCGCCCGCCTGGTTCGCTGCGAGGCTCCGCAACGCCATGCAGGGCGCTGGCACTGAAGACCAGACCCTGGTCCGCATCATTGTGGGCCGCTCTGAAGTAGACCTTGGCAGCATCAAGGCGGAATACGAGAGATTGTATGATAAGACCCTCCAGAGTGATCTATCGGTATGTTGGATTATGTGGGTGGTGCGGGGTGGTGGTGGACTTTTTGTTACTTCAATAACTCCACTTTTGATTATTTTGATCTTTGTGTTTCGCTTTTGCTGATTTGGAAGCGATGCAATGTCATGTTGATATTTTTTTTGGGCAAAATGTACGTCTGGGCGAGAAAACGATAATTTATTACTGGCGTTCACTGGAATGAATCATATTTTGTTTTACTTACGTCTGCTAGAGGACATGATCCATTTAATATCCTGACAAGCTATACTTGCACCTGTGAACTTTTAAAATTACACTCTATTTATATTTTCCAGACTTCATTTTAAGTTAAGAAAAGCATTTTCCCGCGACTTCGTACGCGCATATCTCGTATTTTCCCGTTCCCGTAGGAATTTTGAGAAATCCTCTCTTAGTGCTCCTCTACGCTCCCCTAAGGAAGCTACATGCCATATTTCAGCTATCTAAGACCAGTAGTTTTGGCTGTGCGTTGTCTGTCAGTCGCTCAGTCAGTCAGTAACGGAAGAACTTTATATATTAGGATTTCTAACTTTTGTTTCCAAATCAGCAATTTATGAAATATCTTATAATTATTTATTAACATAATATGAATCGAGTCAATCGCTGCCCCCTTTGTAATGGTCGAATGCTTGAAGTACGCACTGCACTCACGTATGCAATAGAAAAGCACTTGCTACCTATTCTTTGCTACAAGTATTTAGTGAACGCTATGAACAGACACAAAACTCATACCTTTCTGGTATATACATATTCCTCAATATTTTGTTAAAATCAATAACTAAAAATGTTTGATGGGATAGCACATTATTATTCTTGAACTAGCAATAGGGGTCCCAAGTATTTTGGGATTCATATAAGAATTTCAATGAAGTGCCTTTACTGACATCAATTTTGTTGACCCGTTTTCACTGAAGCTAAACCACATCGAGATGAATACCTAAATATGCTGCTGGATTTTCAATGCTTGAGTAAAAAATTTAACAGTGCAATATATTTGGACGTTTTTATTCCAGTATTACTGAAAACTGGCATAGCATTGGTATTCTTATCTGAACACATATTTCACAAATATTTAAGCACATTAGAAGCATGAAAGTAATGCTTCATTTATTTATCTATACAAATCTAAGCATGACATATTTAATACCCTTCCTCTCAGTGAAAATTATATATTTAAATCCCATATTTTATAATAATTATACCCCTGAATATTATTCTCATTTATTTTTGCTTTCATTGTTATTTTTATGAATCGAAACATTACTTTTATGTTGTTATATAATGTGGTTAATATTTTTCACATTTTTTGTAACTCTGCCACCGTGATTGGAAAGGAGGTGAGAAATATTTGTTTTGAGTATTTAAAAACATTTAGATCTAGCTTTATGGCTGTTGTAGCTAAAGGCATCATATTTAGAAGATACAGGTTTCTGAAAGGCTGGCTGAATGAAAATTAACTTAGTAACTGTAAGTGGTGAACAAGTGATTATGAAATCACTAGGCATGAGACTGCTAAGATAATAAAATGCTTATGAAAGGTTTTAGTAAGCCAATCACAGCAAAACATGTGTTTTTGAGACCCTTTCAAGAGCCTAGAAAAAATTAATTGATATTTACATCGATCTAGTTTATCTTGTCCCACGCCTGGGCAAGGCTATTTACATAATATGTATTTACTATATTTAGTTTATCATGCCAAATACTTTTTCTACAAAAGTAAATAACCCACACTTTCCATGACCCGTAACAACTTAAGAAAAACTATTAATTATTTATATCTCAGTTACGGGTCTCCAAAAGCCACAAAAATACTAATCATGTCGCGTTTTCTTTTTCCGCACGCCGCATGCGCCTCTGACGACACATCCCTTCCTTGAACACAACGCCATCTATTGACGAACCTCGGAACTACTTGGTAACGCCATCTTGGTTTTGCGACACGTCAGCAGGGTGAGACTTCGGGCGACTACAAGCGCGCTTTGGTGGCTCTTCTGGGACCTGTTTAAAGAGAAGATTATAGAAATATATCTATGGAGGGCTAAAGAGCATAATTTGGTCCTAGATTCCGCAATTGGAACTGCCTTTGGACAAGCTCGCAAGGACTGTGACTTAGAATTGCAGGGTAGTGGTAAGAGAAATACATCTGTCATGGCAAACTTATTATTTCTAATGACCTTTCTTGGCTCTTTAGCGCTCCATTGGTTTATAATTCTTTTGAAACTAAGCTTCTGTGTCGTGTGCAGCTAGGATAAGTATTTCTGTGTACTCAAATTGTCCTCGTGGCATAGTTTGCATCTTTTACATGATTTTTGCAGTTGAATGTTAATATTGTATTCGGTCGACGGACCTAAAACTGTAGCGCATAATGTTTTAAGATTTAAGACGAGATTTATTTTAAGCTCAAAAAAGAAGAATAAGGCAGCTGATTTGTTAAATTATTATTATTTGGTAAGGAATATGAAACATTGGAAATCAATACAAACTATACAATAGTATTATTGTACGTCTATTTACGTTTAAGTATGGTACAGAAAAATAGAAGAAGAATTGATATAAATGATAATCTCAATATTTCAAACTCGAATATAATCTTTTCCAAAAGGTAATACAAGGCCTAAACTAAAACAGATTACTTTTAAAATAACGATAACCCCAAAGTATACGACTGATACTTACTTAAACAACATCACGCCTTTCCCCAAAGGGATAGGCAGAGGTGGATTACACCCATTTTTCGCTAATGATTGCTTGTTATGCTTATAACTAGAAATAAGTACGAAACAATACATTAGATGTTAGCACACGATCCTGCCTTAGCAGTGCCTTTAGTTTATGACTTATTTATTTAACAGAAGATATCATAAAATATGTAAATCGAAATGAAGCAAGGTTTTTTACTCATAAAATATGATTGCCTTAACATAATTCCAAACTCGGTACACGTGGTTTATAACTAAGTCTATATCCCGGTGATATGGAATTTCCATACAAGGAGTCGGAACTTAAAAGCTCAGTGACCTATTTCATTTCAATATTGTTGTCAATTCAAGATAATTATTGTCTGTGGTTAGTATTACAAAATGTTAATTGGAAAAATATAATTTATTTATAAAAATGTTTATTGGAACATTGCATTCCACTTCGAATCTTCATTTTAATCTTTGTAGCTTTAATTTTATTTACGAATAAATTCAATTTTAATGTAATTTCTTGTTTTATTCCTGCACGTCTTCACCTCATTGTATATTTCTCGAAATGCGGTGCTAAAAAATTGTTTTTTTTTGACAATGTATTCAGTATTATGTGGTTGTGTACATTACTCCAATTTAAAGCTTTAAAAATTTGTGCGTGTTGTAGTTTTGGAAAAAACGATAACACGCATATTTTCTTATGTGGCGCACACACATCAGATTACGCAATAATTATTCCGTCCGCTCCACCCAGAGCGCTTCGCTAAAAAAAGGCTCGTTTGATTCCAATAGATGTTATCTGTGAAATATAATCTTTCGAAGACCTAGTTTCGCTGGTGCGTCATCACATTAAAATATTTCAGCGTACCTACTTCGTAAGTATGAAGCTTCAAAAATGAATCCTCCAAAATAAGATATAAGTATTTTTATAGATATTTCTAGGTACTTAGGTATTTCATAAGTCGTCAATTGCGTGTGCTTATGTGAATGCCACATCGTGTTCCGAGACAACTTCGTGTCCTTTGCGCAATGGTCAATACGATCATCCTTCTAATATTATAAACGCGAAAGTTTGTAAGTATGGATGGATGTTTGTTACTCTTTCACGCAAAACTACTGAATGGATTTTGATGAAATTTGGCACAGTGGTAGATTATAGTCTGGAATAACACATAGGATATTCCCGGGAGTATGTTCCCTTGGGATAATTTTCAACAATCACGCGGGCGGCAACTAGTAATATCTAGATGTTCTAAACCGCAGCGTGTGCTGAGATAGGAACCTTTTTGGCCTCGCACATGACGTATTAAATTCATGCTGTTCTTCCTTGCTTCTGTTAGTTATAGTTTATGACTGTTAGTTTTAATTTATTTTACTTTTCTGTTTGTTTGGTGCGAGTCCCAAATAAAATCCGAGTCCCAAATTTTGTGGAACTTGTGTTCTGTAAAATAAAACTACAATTTACATGTTCATAAAACTTATTTAATCGCACGCCATTCGCACGTTACATCCAACCGTTAACTGATTCTAACATACAATATAATATTTTATTAAAACTTTCATAAAAATACTTGTAAACACATCAAGCTGCGAATGTAGGAAAATAAAGTACGATACATTATCGCATATCATGTGAACAACAAGTAGAACCTCTGAGTTTTCTCTGCAAAGCGAATATAGATATGTTTCTTTTTCCTACTGAACTAGGTACTTTTAAACTCTCGATATTTATTAAATTTACATACAACAAGACGAATCTCTAGAATATAACGGCAGTGAGATAAATCATGATTTATGGATGCAGTCATATGCTAAGACTTGTAGTAAAATACTATACATAATTTCTCGAGTGACTTGTAATATTAAAGTTACAGTACTCCCTAGACAGCCATGTGACCGTAACTGGCAACATTGGCAAAAAAAAAAAAACAAACAATATATACAACATTTCATCAGTAAAGATTGCACATTCATACATTACATCGAATCACTAAATCTAATTTACGCGAAAGCAACAACAACTAATGTAAATTTACACGAAATACACATTAACATAACATACTGACGTTACAGTATCAAAAATATTTGTTTACACTTAATTTTAAGAGCCTCTTTCTTTACATTCAAGGTTAATAAACATTTATTTCTATATAACATCCATTTAGCGGGGGTTTAAATGTGAACAAATAGTTTGATAGTGTAACTCTCTGTAATGTCGAGGAACATCCGCAGTAAGCTACCGAGCAGTCGACAGTTCCTATGCGCACTCGCTCATAAGAACGAGTCGCTCACCAAGTTAAGGCCGGCACACACTATAGCTCATTATAACGCACCTACAAACAATCAGATAA
Source organism: Mamestra configurata (assembly GCA_002192655.3). Taxonomy (NCBI): domain Eukaryota; kingdom Metazoa; phylum Arthropoda; class Insecta; order Lepidoptera; family Noctuidae; genus Mamestra; species Mamestra configurata. The sequence goes on along the minus strand of NDFZ01004960.1, from coordinate 106,285 downwards.
ATAGTTAGGCACAATCACATTAAATATGGCCCGAATTTACAATTTATGACTTAGCATAGCCTTTGGCGTTACACGGACACTACAATGTGTCCCGGACCTAACCACATCTAGCACAGGTTTTGCAAAGCGGATAAGAATATTACGTATTTACAGGTTGAGCAGGTTTAGAGCCCTCTGAACTATATCTCCTGTCCGTGCGATGATACATTAAGTAATGTCTATTGCGTTGTTGAGTTAAAAGCGAGAACACAGATAACTTGAGTATTATAAGGAGCTGACTGTACTACCCACTCGGCACCAACTTAACAAAACCTGTTCTAGCAAGCGGTGGAGATCTCACTTGTAGTTGTCGATATAGATTTGTGTGCGTTTTACTATGTATTAGGCACGATTAGGTAAATGAAACCTCTGAACACTAGGATAAACAGGTAATTTGTAATAGTGTAGTCAATAAAGCCTTATAATGGGAACAGTCCTGTGGGTGACAGAGGAGCGTCCGGCGGACGGAGGCGAGGCCTGCGCGCGCGCAGCCGCGCTCAGTCGTTGGGCCCGAAGAAGCGCGCGTGCAGCTCCGACAGCGGCATGATCTGCTCGTCTCCTAGCGCCGGCTGCTGCTCCGCTTTCGACTGTTCTCGCAACTCTGTGGAAGTTAAGCAAAATGTCACGTTGGAATTCCAAAGCGATGTTATATCGACAAATATGTGGTATACTTACTGCGCCTTTGCTTGTCTGGAAGAGAACACAGACTTCTATAACGATTGTCCTATAAAACTGGCACTCCATTTGATTGAAAAGTGGAGTACCAGTTTTATAGCACAGTCGGCTACAGGGCCTTTTCTAGGGGGACCTTTCTATAGGGCTTCATCTTTGCTCTAGTAAAGTAATAGGGCAATATCTCATGCTGATAATCATGACGGTCTATCAAGCATGCATAAATTCAGCAGACAATATTATCGGGGAATGTTAAAAGTGATTTCAAACTCCAAGCATTTATTTCAATTAAATCATTTACATGTAATTTGAATGTCAAGGTCGGTCAGTCAAAGATATGAAGCTTGTTGCATGTTCCAAAGCGTAGATCTCTATGGAGGAGAACGTGCAAGAAACTCTACGGACACTCTTTTAATCAATAAATTGTTACGAAGTTGTAGTAGGAGAGCTGGTAGACATTTTCGGGTAGGTGTTTGAAGCAAGCTGAAAACTTGTCCTATGACTGTCAGATTGCCTCAAAGAAATTTTTAGGAAAAATTAAATTCGTTACTTTGAAAAATTCATTTATTTAGCCTCGCTTCTCCCCAGCCGGTCTGCAGTTCTATGTTAGGGAATTATAGGAGAGGTATAGGACACATTTTCAACTTGCCACAAACACCTACCCAAAAATGTCTACCAGCTGTCGGACCACTGTTTCTTGTTGAAATTATAAATCACTACATATTATTATATAACAAAGTCCCTCGCCGCGACTGTCTGTCTGTTCGCGTTAAACTCAAAAACTACTGAACGGATTTTCATGCTTTACTCCAATGGATGGGGTTATTCATGAGGAAGGTTTAGGTGTATAATTCGTACCAAAATTCCTACGGGAACCGGGAAAATGGGATACGCGCGTACGAATTCGCGGGCAAAAGCTATTATATGTAAGAAAGATGTAGAAAGACGTGCAGGATAAAAGCTTGCAGAGCTAATGTGACAAAACAACATAAAAGCCCGACCTAAAGCTTGGCATTAAGGTAATGTCAAAGTTCAAGGTCTGGGTTAAGTAGACAAGTGCACAACTCAACATTTTGAATTAGATTTCAAAGTAATCTGAACCTAGACACGTGTGATATTCAGTTAGTTTTAAATAGGAGTGCTGTAGATGTCTTACATCGTTTGCAAAGAAATCTGAACTCTGTCAGGTATGATATAGAGTTTATTTTAAACAGTGCCAGTGCTGCAGATGTCTTAATTTGGTTTCAAAGTAATCTGAACCTTAAAACATGTGATATTGAGTTAGTTTTAAATAGGAGTGCTGTAGATGTCTTACATCGTTTGTAAAGTAATCTGAACTCTGTCAGGTACGATATAGAGTATATTTTAAACAGTGCCATTGCTGCAGATATCTTAAATCGATTGCAATGTAATCTGAACTTTGTCACGTATGACATTCGAGTTAGTTTTATACAGAAGCACTCCTGTAAGACCTCTACAGCACTGTAGAGGTCTTCAATCGGTTGCAAGGTAATCTCAACTTTGTCACATTTGATATAGAGTTAGTTTTAAACGGCGTGTCATACCCTGCCAATGCTGTAGAGGTCTCAAATCGGTGACAAAGTAATCTGAACCTTGTCACGTATGATATAGAGTTAGTATTGAATAGGCATGTCGTACCCTGCCAGTGCTGCAGCAGACGGTTGTAGTGGTTGGCGCGGTCGTGTCGCTTGAGCTGCGTGAACACGTGCACGAGGCCGCGGTAGTCGTACTCCAGCCCCGAGTAGCGCTCGCCGAACAGCTTCAGGCCTACGATAAGTGATAGAAAAATTATCAATTCAATTCATCATCTGCCTAGCCTTTTCGCCATATTGAAGTCGGCCTCCAGTCAAACCACTCAGTTGAATACCAGTATTTTACGTGAAATGACTGTCTATCGCACATTATTCACAACCCAGTTATTAATTTCATTAATTCAATTAATAAAATAAATGCAATTATTTGAACCTTTACTTTTTTCGCGATTTGGAAGCATCAGTTAAGGTTCAGAACGCGTTGAAAATTTCTTCATTTCCACAACGCTTTGTGGCCATTCTGAAGTGCCTCGACATTAAATTCATGATGTGGAATGTTGGAACAACCCACAACGCGTTGTGACCTGTTTTTCTCTCAATGAGAGTTTTCAGTCTTTGGGCTTGACATGTGTATTACTTACTGATAGAAATGGATCTAAGATACAGCTTCTCCGCGGCGAGGTGCATGTTCATGTGGTAGTTGTAGAGCGAGGCGAGGTGGCCGATGCTCAGCCCCACCTCGTAGTCCTCCGGCCCGAGGAGCTCCTCCTTGATGGCTATCGCCTTCAGGTGCATCTCTTCTGCGGCCTGGAAGTATTTCAGAAATTATTATCTATTTTATTAAATTTTAAAGTAGCTGGCAATAACCAACCACTGATCAATGCCAGTTGTAGAACAAAAGGCTGAGCCAAAAAAATGCTTGCTTGTAAATTAAGAAATAATATTGAGTATTCTCAAAAAAAATAAAAAGAAAGGTAGTATTTGTATTTAAGTAACTAGTCCGCCATCTTGGGTGTGCCGCCATGTTGGATATAGAATGACGTCACACCGTTAACCATGCATTGTCTTCCAAACCGAACGTGTATACAAAATTACAGCTCAATCGGTTAAAGATATCTGCTTCAAAATTGAGTTGCAAGATTCCACCCGAACATACATTGCAAGTTAAATAAAAGCTTGCATAATAGCAGAGAAGCAGGGTTAGATTGGATTGGACATGTAGCATCAGATATTTTTAAAATTCTTTGTCTAAAAATGAAATATGACCTGAAACTTCTGCATGCTCTGGTACAGGCGGCCCAGGTTGCCGTAGTGTTTGGCGGTCTGCACGTTCTTCTCGCCGAACGCCATCATGGAGAGGTGCAGCGCCGCCTTGTGCAGCGCCTCCGACTCCTCCAGTAGGCTCGGCGCTGCTAACATTGGGATTATTGAGATCGAAACATGAAATTCAATGTTAAATGTTTAAAAATAATAATAATAAAAGAATAAATTTGACTGTAATCTAAGTGCATCCCTTCAGGATTCACAGGCATGATGTCTCGAAGCGATATCGTAGAATACGCAATTTCATGAAGTGGTCGGTCTTTTTACATAGTGGTTAGTTAGCCACTTCATGAAATGGCCACCTAAAATCTAAGATAACCTACGCCACATCATGAAAGGTCCAATTCAACGATTTGGCTACGACATATTCAAAAAAATATTGTCATTATTCTGTTGTACATTTTTGACTTTACTTTGTTGTACATTTTTGACTCGAGTTGCCCCTGGGTGTGTGTATGTCTTGTGACGTTTTGGTAGTGATCAAGTCTCGCAATGATAAGAATAAATTAAGGCTCGATGCAATAAAAAAAATTGATGAGAAATATCAGCAAACTGGGGTCAAAATGGCGTTTTTCGGGATTTTTTTTAGACATTATTTTTAAAGGAGGGTTTCTTGTTTTACGTTTTTAATCCCGAGTATGTAGACACCGACTAATTTTCGTAAGTTAACCGTGACCTGCTTTGGCTCAGTCAGCTGATGTCGTGATGTGTGACTGACCGGTCATGTCCTGGCCGGCGGGCGTGTCGAGTGCGATCTCCTCCAGGATGAGCGCCTTCACCCGCTTGGCCGACGCCAGCAGCAGGTGCTCCGGGGGCACCAGGTTCTGCAATAACACACGAAAACGTTTTAGTTTACCTCAACTACAAATAGTAAAGATAGGGACGTCCGAACATTTGCACATAAGCGTTTTTAAATCTCAAGCAGACGAGACGTCATGAATTTTTCAGTAGCAGCCCTGAGTTGGAAGATAGTGGTGTGCCATCGTTGTAACTATTTCGCATGCTTAATCATATACTGACATAACTCAAAAAAGTAGTTTTTCGGGAAATCGCAAAAAACGATTTAGCAAACCTGACTTACCTTACAAAATGGCTTATTACTCAAAGAAAATAGCTTTATATAATGAAATAATGTATTGTAGGGATTGTTGATAAAGTGAGTATTAATGTTTGAATATAATTTTAAAGAAATTTAGATTTTTTTCTATAAATTTGTCGGTTTTAAAAATTCCTCAAGATGCGTCAGTTTAATATAAAAGATAAAGTTACATTGATTTAATACTGGTGACACATTTTGAAATGATTCCGTGTTTTATTTAATATATAACTAAAGAATACTTATTATTAAGATATGGGTCCATAAACTATTAAGAAAAAATTTAATACCGGTGACATATTTTGAAATAAGTCCGTATTTTATTAAAACACGTGATGTTCACGATCCTAAGATCGTGAACATCACGTCAAGGACTAATCCTTGACGCATGCTGATATCTGTCTCTGTCTCGTAAAAACTTTTGCCGAAACGTTTGTGTGTGAAAGAGACAGATATGGGTTTAACTCCGCCTTGAAACAAGATATCAAAAAAAATCCGAGATCGGCCGAAAGAGGGCGTTAAAATAAACTTCTTGGTATACTTAATTCAATTTTGACCGAAACACTAATCGGTCAGTATATTATTAAGCATGCGATTTGTCATCTCGTTTTAATTTGTTGTGTTGTAAGTCCCACAACTTCCGTTGACAACGGAGTATCTTCCGACCAGACGGGTGTTGTATCTGGTGGGCAACTTCCCGATGATTGATATGACACCCGATGCACTACACACACACACACACACACACACACTACAGGCTCACCTCAATGATGCGGATGGCGCGCTCGGCGTGGTCCCTCGCCTTGTAGAAGCGTCCCGAGGAGTACTCCAGCACGTAGAGCGCGTAGGCGAGGTCCTCCTGCGCCGTCGCTACGTGCAGGCTGCTGCGCCCGAACACGCGCCGCAGCGTGCACAGCGCCTCCTACAGGACAACGAGACAAGCACATAACATGAGCGAAAGATGGTTTACAGAAGGTAGGCAAATGTGAGGAAGACATACACAACAAGTAACATTGTCAATGATGTTATCATTGACGCAGAATCGGTTTGACGTCCAAAACGATGACACCAGCGTTTCCTAAGACTGGTGTTCAAATTTATCGACACACAGTTCACTCAATTGCTGTACTGCAGGGGTTTACCTCATACACGGCCACACTGTGCACAATGGAGTCGATATTCAGCAGGTAGAAGCCCAAGTCCAGCAGCGCGGCGGCGTAGCGCGGGTGCTGCGGCCCGAAGGCCCGGCGCGCGAGGGCGACGGCCTGTCGGACCAGCACGCCGGCCGAGCCGAAGCGACGCTTCACGACACACGCCTTGCCGCATGCGCGAAGGACTTCGATTGTTATTCTGGAAGTTGTGTTGTAGTAGGTTTAGTACAGCTTAGATATGTGCAAAGAGGATATAAGTGAGTAGACTAACTGCAAACTTTTAAGTAAATTTTAATGCTATGCTGTGAATAAATGAACAACCTAAATATCAGCCAAAAAATAGCAAGATCTGCGTTATAGCTGTTATTTTCTAGGCTATTAGGGGCGGCGAAAATTTCATGGCAAAAAATGTGTCTTGAGAAATTTTATTTTTACTAAAAATGATTTCATAATTTTTAAGTTCAACTTTAAAATAGCTGTTAAAACATTGACACATATCGAGCATAAGGTTGTAGTCTTCCCGGTGCGCTGGCACCGAAAATCGAGATTTAAATAATAGTGTAGACACTGACTTGGGCGGCGTGTGCGGCGTGAGCAGCTTGAGCGCGCGCATGGCCCAGTCGTAGGCGGCCGAGTAGTCGCAGCGCACGAAGAACAGCGCGCTGAACTCCTTGCACACGCGCGCCGCCAGCGACGTGGCGCCCCACGCGCCCGGCCCGCACCAGCCGCAGCAGCCGCGCGGGCCTCGGCCGCCGCAGTCCACGCTGCAACACCGAACCATATCATTACACTCTAAAATACTTTTTTGTTTTACTTGACGTCACGGGACGCCTAAAATAATTTCTGGCAGATGTGAAACTTCTGCCAGAAATTATTTTGTACAAGTGATATGCATAAAAGAACAGATTACGACAGAAACTAAATATGGCATATTAAAAAATATATACCATCGTATAGCGTGGCGACGAGTTGCCACGGCATGCGTCGCCACGCCAACAACCGGTTTTACCCGCGGCTATACATGTTTCACATCAAAAAATATTACTAATCCGCTAAGGGTGGCGCTATTTTTTTGGATGGGAAATCAACTAACTACTCCTCTCGCTCAGGGCGGAGCGGAAGGGAGTGTGAGACCCTTACCGACCGTAATGCCCTTTGCGTTCCAGGACCACGGGAACTCTGTCAACCAATGCCGCAACCTTGGATAAGGGCGGCGCTGGGGGAAAAAAGCTAGCTTAATAAAATTAAATACTTATAGGATCAGGTCATTTGTATGGACATCAAAAACGATTCGCAAGCGCGCCCTCTGGCTGCCAGGTTTGCGGAATTTGTTCGAAAGAGTCACCGCGGCCCTGGAACGCAAAGGGCATTAGGAGGAACATGGGAGGGTTTATGTCAGTAAGAGTCTGACACGCCCTTCCGCTCCATCCAGAGCGCGGCAGTCATTTGATGATTTCCCATCCTTAAAAAAAAAGAAAAAAAAAGCGCGCCCTCTGGCGGCTTTCTACAACAACGCAACAAGTGCGTTTTACAGAACTGTGGTAGGCAGCTTGCTTTGATGGAAGGACATAGAACCCAATCTGGGTTCTTCTGGGTACTTTCGAGTTAGCACGTCGCAGGAGTATTCGTTTCGTGTTTTTTGGAAGCAAGATATTAGTAATGTGATTATGTAACTTAGATTGTTTTAATAAACGCAGTGTATCAAAACTAGGTGTGATATAATTTCTCAATTATATCCACTGTACATGCCCACACCCGATATCTTATTCTGGGGGAAAAGTCCTGACGTCCCGACATACTGATCATTTGAATATAAGTGGACCACGTGTGACCGATATCACACATGTAACATGCTTATGTTTCCACTGCTACGCCTCGAGCCTGGGAGAGAGAGTCGTCATCCACCGTACACCACACACGTTAAATTATTGAGACATTTGATTCTTGTTTGTCAAGTCAAAGTGAATTGAAGTCATTGCTGGAGCTGGTTGGCACACAGCACAGAAATCCACTCTATCTACAAATGCCAACAGTCCTTGAGAAAATAGAATGCCACAGAAGAAAATACAAAGACCATCATGTTTCCCTGTCTGTCCTGAACACGTATCCCGAGCAATCCCGGCACAATGTGTTATTTTAGAACTAAATGAAAGAAAATTTAAAACTTACATTAAAACCACACTTTGTAAACAAGCATATTACAAACTAGATGATTATATTAAAGATAAGAATGCTTGGAAACATGCTGGTCCTGCTCCATAGGACAATCGAGGGTATAGTAGAAAAAGTCAAACTTGTTTTATTTACTGGTGTACTTTCAGGTTTTTAATATGTAATTTAACTCACACACTGATCCATTGTTTTTAATTATATTGTAAATATGTGAGTACCATGTCCCTTACTAGCAAACTTAATTTTATCTCTGCTGGTATTGCTTTGTTGTACCTATAGTATATAAGTGTGTGCTGTATATTAGTGTAATGTTGGATGCATTGTGCTCACATAATATAATCAATTGATCAATGTACCTTTGTATACAAAATATTGTAAAACTTATATTTGAAAAGAGTAACTATGGAGTTTCTTGTCCTTTCTTGTCCATAAGAATCTACTTTTTGCGAATGGACAAACTAGAGTCACTTATATTTTAATTTTAAACTGTAAATTTGACGTTCAAAAGTGACTTTTAATGGTCTAGTTGAAATAAATGAATTGACTTTGACTTTGAATGGAAACAGTGTCATTATTACCCACCTTTTAGGAATAGCTGTAATGTCTTTGTTCTCCATCCATTATTGCAGGATTTTAATTAAATTATGTGTATTGTGTGTTTTGATCAAAGCTTTTCTACAGAATGATATATTATGCTACTAGCACTTTGTCCGCGCGAATTTATTACTTTCGTCGAATTATTCTGATGTGTCACCCTGCTTTGTCCCCTTAGGGGGTGATATAACAGATACAGATTTGACTTTTTTATATTATTTGATATTACAATCAGTCCTCTGATTTCAAATAACCAGGTTACAAATGGAAACTTTACACTAATAATAAACTTAAATTTGTAACCATATATCCCCCTAAGGGGGCAATGCAGGGTGACAGATCAGAATAATTCCTTTCGTCTACGAACTTCAACACCCTGTCCCCTCACCCCCTTTAGGCTGTCTATCAACTGGAGCGGAGAGAAGAAATATTCGACAAGAATTATCAATACAATTTATCATTTATTCATCATCTTTTGCTAGACCGGCTTAAAACTAATAAAAAAATACCTTATACGTACCTGAAATAACATCTGAGGCAAGACAAAAATCCCAATGTCAATTATTTAGTTCATTCATAATCATTTCTACATACACCAATTTAAGACTGAACTTGATTTGAGAGACTTGTTCATTCGCTTTATTTTTGGTCTCAGGAAGTACGAGCACAGTTTCGAACCAAATTGAAGTGGCAGCCAATTCGGCTTCAGCGATATTTCCGTATTCTATCCCTACTCTATACTACCCTTCACAATCCTAATTCTCCTCAATTCCTTCGCGAACGCTTTGAGTACCTCGTCCCGAGGGGTAAACCATATCGCACTGCCACTTCTCTTCTCCTTCGTACTCTGCGTCACACTTCCAGCCGCTATGATAGCTCCTTCTCTGTTACTGCAGTCGTCTCTAGAACTCTGTTCCACACTCCCTACGCGACAGTCCATATCTTGATGTCTTCAAGAGGAAAGTTAAAGAGCAATTCCATTCGGTTTTGGAATAATATTCGTTTCCAACGTGTAACAGAAATTTTAATTAAGAAACGAAGACGAAAACGAGAAACGAAATAAACTTATTTAAAAAAATTTAAATAAGTTTATTTCGTTACAGGTTGTATAATATGTATGTATCTATAGTATAGTATATATTTATGTATTATTAAATATGTAGTATTGAATGTGCATTGGATCCTACCCTCTATTATGATCTCTCTCTACCACTCCAAGGTTTGCTGAGAGAAAACTCAACTTGTGAGTTAAGCTCGCCTTTGTACATTATAATATATAGATAATAATAATAATATCTTGGGACAACTCACACACGGTCATCCGATCCCAAACTAGGCAGAGCCTGTGCTATGGCAACCAGACAACTGATAAACATACTTATATATTTCTAAATACATACATATTATAGACAAATTACACCCAGACACAGAACAAATGATCCTCATCACACAAAGATTTGTCCTGGGTGGGAATCGAACCCACGACCTCCGGCTTAGCAGTCAGGGTCACTAACCACCCGACCAACAGGACAGTCGAGACATTAACTGTTCTTCACTGTAAAATTATAAGTTGCTATGGTGTACAATAAAGAATTAAGACAGAAATTGAGAAAATGATCGCTTTTACAATAATATGAAAGCTTTGCTATTTACGTTACTTAAACGAAGCGAAAGATACCTAAAATCTGTTATATTTTTTCCAATAAACTACTCTCCAAATACCTAATACGAAGTTCTGGACCGGTGTCAACATACTTGCTATTTTCCAGGATGAAAGGGAACTTTGGATGTATTATTATGAAGAGGAAAGATTTGTATGTAACGAATAAACTTAAAAACTACAGGACCGATTTGAAAATTTCTTTCAGCAATGGATAGCTACATTATCAGCGAGTAACATAGGCTATATTTTATCCCCGTACTCCCACGGGAACGGGAACTACGCGGGTGAAACCGCGTGACGTCCGCTAGTTCAACATTAAGCAACGCATTATTAGGTACAACGTGTGAATTATTCAGCATTTCATGTGGTTGCTTTGTTGAATGTTGTGAATTGACGGTAAGTCATTGCGTCTTGCCATAATCATGAAAATCAGAGACGTGTGTTCAAACATTTGGAAAGTAAACCACAACCTGAACTAAAATTAAAAAAAAAAACCTCATACATACTTCGAGTCCTGTTTGTATTTCTCTGTTCTCAGTTCGCGGTCGCTCTCGGTGACTTCGCCCAGCGCGATGGGCCCCTCGGGCCACTCCACTGAGTAGTCCTCAGTCATGCCCAGCAGGTCCAGCGCCAGCGCGTACGTCTCCGCCGCTCCCGTGAAGCAGCAATATGCTGACTGTGTGTTTAGTAACCTGGAGAGTAACAATAACAAAGTGAATAAAGTCTACCGTCCACTGCTATGTTAGGAATGCACGCGTTCTCTGCGCTGTTCAACGACCATGCGCTATTCACTTCTTGCCAGCAACGCCTTCGTGCGAAGTCCGCCTCTGTACTATTCATTATGTGCTTAAAGTATTAAATAAATAAATAAGTATGCTTAACAGGAATACCAAGAGATCGCCACGATCGGCGTAAGAGTATCAGGAGTGCTGACCCCAAATAGAGAAACAGCCAGGGGATTGATCGAATGATTAAGATACGCTGACTATAGAGTCAAAGGTTTTCCTTAAACTCGATGTCAGGTTGCTAAGAAAAGTGGCGCACAGGCAAGGCTGATGATTTTTGATTGCTGACCCTTTGTAAAACATATAGCGGAATTCAGCAAACTAATAAGTGTCGGTAACCTGGGGAATTCATGGATATGAGAAACAGGGGGCCATTCGAAATAATGATGATGAGCGAATAAGTGAAATATGTCGAAACCTATGCTAAAATTCACTTCAATTCATCGTAATTTTCGTAACATCAAAACCATTAGTTGCACAGCATACCGAAACAAACACGCCAGCGAGATTACGTTATATACAAAGTGACCGTTATGTAGCTGGCATTATGTGCATCAGTTATGCAAATACAGGTACAAATGTGCAAATACTAGGCTTTTAAAATAAAGGAAACTACTACTTTGTAGGATAAAGTTGTGGTGCATTTAATCATTTGGTTGGTTGCGACCGGCAACAGCACATTTAATCATTTGGTTGGTTGCGACCGGCAACAGCACATTTAATCATTCGGTTGGTTGCGACCGGCAACAGCACATTTAATCATTTGGTTGGTTGCGACCGGCAACAGCACATTTAATCATTTGGTTGGTTGCGACCGGCAACAGCACATTTAATCATTTGGTTGGTTGCGACCGGCAACAGCACATTTAATCATTTGGTTGGTTGCGACCGGCAACAGCACATTTAATCATTTGGTTGGTTGCGACCGGCAACAGCACATTTAATCATTTGGTTGGTTGCGACCGGCAACAGCACATTTAATCATTTGGTTGGTTGCGACCGGCAACAGCACATTTAATCATTTGGTTGGTTGCGACCGGCAACAGCACATTTAATCATTTGGTTGGTTGCGACCGGCAACAGCACATTTAATCATTTGGTTGGTTGCGACCGGCAACAGCACATTTAATCATTTGGTTGGTTGCGACCGGCAACAGCACATTTAATCATTTGGTTGGTTGCGACCGGCAACAGCACATTTAATCATTTGGTTGGTTGCGACCGGCAACAGCACATTTAATCATTTGGTTGGTTGCGACCGGCAACAGCACATTTAATCATTTGGTTGGTTGCGACCGGCAACAGCACATTTTTTTCGTCATAGTTGTTAATGTTTTCCCGCAATTCGCTTCTGTGGCCTACCCCATAGGAAGCGTACATTTTTGCTTGGGGGTGTAACCACACCTATCGGTCGATCGTCGATCGACGTTGATCGATTGGTGTGGTAGCTTTGGCTGATCGAGGGATAGCGGGCGCAATTGAAACCACACCAATTGATCAAGGATCGATCGATCAATTGGTCTGGTAGAAGTAGAAGCCACCGATCGATCGACGATCGATCGATTGGTGTAGTAGCACCCTTACGGTCGGTCTCAATAACGTGTCTTCCTAGTGTCAAATTACCTACCAATAGTAGCTGAAACGTCATGTTTGCCTTTGTAACGTGACGTTTAAGACGCTAGATGACACTCAGTGATAATAGCTTTCTTTGAAGTATTTAAATAATCGGTTGAGTCCTTCCAGAAGATATCTTATACAATATTATCATAGGTACTTTTCAAAACAATACTACTACTTAAAAAATAACCCGTCTTACCTATGGCAGCACTCAAGTGTGAGCCTCTTGTAGTGCGTAGACTGTGGCATTTCCAGGCACAGGTCGCGCACGCGCAGTAGCACGCGCTGGGCGTCCGCGTACCAGCCCGCCTCGTTCAGGAAACCACCTGGAAGTAGACAGACAGACGTTAGTACTGATAAAATAATATCGGCTATAGACACATCATCATCACAACAGATTCCTTGCGTGATTAAATCAGGAATGACGATATCCGCAAGAGAACTAAGGTTACCGACGTAGCCCGAAGGATCGCCAGACTGAAGTGGCACTGGGCAGGGCACATTCCTCGCAGAATAGATGGTCGATGGGGCCGAAAAGTTCTGGAGTGGCGACCGCATACCGGAAGACGCAGCGTTCGAAGGTCTCCCACAAGGTGGACCGATGACCTGGTGAGGGTCGCGGGTAGCCGATGGATGCGAGACGCGCAGGATCGGTTGTTGTGGCGATACTTGGTCCTCCAAGTATCGCCACAACAACCGATCCAGCAGTGCAGCAGTGGACGTCTTTCGGCTGATATTATGATGATGATGATGAAGAGTGTAAACTAACTGATAGGATACGTGTGAATTCTGTTACTATGTGTATAAAGGTTCAACAGTCTAATAAACATCTAGGTTTATCACAATCGATGTGTCATTTTCTGCTCGTGCTTCCGATGGCATGTTTACCGCTAATCTTTAATTCACAAGTACCTACATGATGTAATCTTCCGTGGGCGACTAATGTACGTGCAATTTTTAATGTTCCCACTTCCTCATGGCGATTGTGGGTTGCTCTGGGTGTCAGGTGCTCGTTGTAATATTGAAATATGGGAGGTCAGTTGTAAGCCTCTGTGGAGACTAGTAAATTCTGCACAGATACTGAAGGAGAAGTTTATGACTGAATGGCTTGCTCGCCGGTTTGTGGTGGGCTTTGAAAGCACTTCTAACCCTTACAAACTGTTCTACACTAAGCACAAGCTGGCCGTTATACCCGTGTCCCACTAGTAAGAACGTTTTACGCGAATATGTTTTGAATGCAACCACTTTAAGATGTACATATACGCACAGCAAAGGAGTGGAACTCTCCGCCTGCGTCTGTGTTTCCGAACGCATACAACCCTAATCTCTTCAAAATTAAGAGTGAACAGGCTTCTTCTGGGTAAGCTCGCTCCATCGTCGACTTTGTCTCTGTCATCTATGACCTAGACTAGAGTCAAGAACAAACCCATATTAAATAAAAAAAATAAAAAAATGTACGTGTTCGATAACATTTAAGTATTTCAATTGGAACAACTGCAACATTTCTAAATTCAGACTGACAGAATTTCGAAGAGAGGTTTGCCAGTTTTGAAGGCTATTTAAATAGCTTTATCAACTACTTACTTACCGAGTCTGAGTCCAAGGTGTATGAGTGTCGTCTTGGTGTGGCGAGGACTTTCAGCCTTGCTCAGGTAGGCGACTGCCAGCTCTGAAGACAGCTTGGAACCGTGCTCTATCACCGCCTGGAGATAAGAAAGAAAGAAGATGTCAATTGGCGCATAAACAGAAACAACGTATAGAATACCATGCTTGGGCCATGGCTCAACATAATGTTAGGTGGCAACACTAAATGGAAGGTAAAGTGAATTCCTACCCATTAGATGTTTATCATTTTTGCTCTGATATTTTTTTCAACTACATAATTCAAGTTCAATGTCAAAAACCTTCGATTATTAGTGATCGAAGTCAAAAATGCGTTTTTATTCTTCTTTGGTTTTCGCTTTTTTTATGCATTTAACCATGGTCACGTTCTGAAGTTCTCGTTACGTACAGCGTATATACTGTTACTGTTCTTAATTTCTCAGAGTTTAGTAGAAAGCAGTGGCGTAGCTAGCATGGGTGACTATTGTAGTGTCACCCGTCAAATGGAGACCCCCCCCCCCCCCC
>NDFZ01004960.1:61267-84809 GCA_002192655.3 Mamestra configurata | reverse complement strand
CGCGTCGTCGGGGCTTATTTGGCGGAAAGGTGTGTCACCTATCTGGGACGCGATGGCAGATACCAGCGCCCCATGTCGTGCGGTGTTCCGCAGGGTTCGGTCTTGGGCCCGCTCCTGTGGAACATCGGGTACGACTGGGTGCTGAAGGGGGAACTCCGGCCGGGAGTGAACCTGGTGTGTTACGCTGACGACACACTGGTCACTGCCCGGGGGAGCTCGCACAGGGAGGCAGCGTTGCTGGCGACGGCTGCGGTCTCACAGGTGGTGAGCCGCATACGGCGCCTCGGCCTGGAGGTGGCCTCAACAAGTCGGAGGCCATCTGTTTTTCATGGCCCCCGGCGAGCGCCGCCGCCGGGATCGCACATTGTGGTCGGGGGGGCCCGTATCGCTGTCGAGTCCACCATGAAGTACCTGGGATTGGTGCTCGACAGCCGGTGGGATTTCGGCCCCCACTTCCGGCGGCTGGCGCCCAAGTTGTTGGGCGCGGCGGGGGCGCTGTCAACGCTGCTTCCCAATCTGGGGGACCCGAGCACCGCCTGTAGGCGGTTGTACGTGGGGATCGTGCGATCGATGGCCCTTTATGGGGCCCCGATCTGGGCGGCTGACCTGACGGCCAGCACCATCACTGTTCTGCGGAGGCCGCAGAGGGTGATGGCCGTCAGAGTCATCAGGGGATATCGCACGATCTCCTACGAGGCGGCTTGCGCACTGGCCGGATCTCCGCCGTGGGACCTGGAGGCGAAAGTGCTCGCGTCACTGCACAGGTGGCGCGAGGGCGCGCGGGCGCGCGGCGAAAGACTGACGCAGCAACACTTGGAGCTGCGTCGGTCGCAGCTGCGCGAGGTCCTGGTGGCGGAATGGCGGGACAGGCTTTCGAGCCCTTCCGCCGGCCTCATCACCATCGAGGCCATCCGGCCAGTGCTCGACCTCTGGCTCGGGAGAAGGCACGGCTCCCTGTCGTTTCGTGCGACGCAGGTCCTCTCGGGGCATGGCTGCTTCGGGAGGTTCTTGTGTCGCATAGGCAGGGAGCCGGACGCTCGATGCCACCACTGCGTCGACTGTCGGGAGGACACGGCACGGCATACGCTTGCAGAGTGTGCAGCTTGGGAGGAGCCGCGCCGTGCCCTCATCTCTGTTGTAGGCGGTGACCTCTCGCTGCCGGCCGTAGTCCATGCTATGGTCGGCGGTGAGGAGTCCTGGGACGCGGTGGTCTCCTTCTGCGAGACAGTTATCGCGCAGAAGGAGGCTGCGGAAAGGGAGAGGGAGATCACAACCGCTCTCCCTGCCCGCAGCAGGCGCATCGGGCGTCGGAGGAGGGCATACGCTGCCCTCTTCCGGCCCCCCTAACTGGGTCCAGGGGCGGCGGACTTGGGGATGTCCGTCGCCCCCCATTCATCCGGACCCGAGGTGGCGGCGCGTGGTGTTCCCGTGCGCCCCTCTTTGACGTAGCGAGGGGAGTTAAACACCTCACTCCCCTCGCCGACGCGAGGTGGCCCGGCGAGGTGGCCCGCAGTGGCGGGCCGGCACCAACCGGGGATTGCGGAAGTCGCTTACGTTCCCGCGATCCCCGGCGTAGGTGGGAGATGGAACACCGGGGTGGTTTTAGTAAGTCAAGAGTCTGTCAGACCCCTCCACCCGCCCCAGGGTGGAGGATTTCCATGAGGATTTACCCCCGAGATCAAAAAAAAAGAAAAGGGTAAACCGCTTCGTAACGTAACGCGTTACGGCGCCAGTCTCTCTGGCTTCCCTTTCTCCCACGCATTCGGCAGCGGTAGGCAGGCTCTTCCTCTCTCACTCTAACCCACAGCGCTAGTCGTATTTCGGACAGACGCTTCCCATATTAAATAGTTCAACTTAGATTAGTTTAAGTTATCACTTCTGTGGGGCGTCCCGAGACGCACACTTTTTTTTTTACTTTTATTTTTTTCCGCTACTCACTTCTCACTTGCACCCCACACCTAATAGGACAATGTCGTCGATAAGGTGGACAACAAACTCTATACATTGTAGTGCTACTTTGTGGCGCATACATACATTGTACCAAGTGTTTTTATGCGGCCATACGTTTTAACGGATACCGCCTCACCTGCGAGTGGAGGCACTTTGTTGCCTTCGTTTTTGTCTTGTTTTCATTCGATGAGCTGTTTAGTTCCGTTATTATTGTCAATAAGATCAACCTTCATATTATATACTCTACTAACATTGTTTGTAAATGGCCATTATGAGTGACGCTCGCGATTATAAACGTCTTAAAGCCTATAACCGTCTCCAAACTCCAGTCTATCTCCGTACCAAAACTCATCAAAATCGGTTCAGAAATTTTGGCGTGAAAGCGTAACAAACCAACTCACTTCGCATATGTTAGTGAAGTAGGTGGATGTACTCTACTCACATTGTTTGTAACTGATCAATGACATTGTGACTTGTGAGTAACTCCAATTTGAATTTTATTTATTTTAAATTATTTTTATGCCTCATAGTGTGGTCTCATCGTGCCATCCTTATTTGTTCGCCTTGAACTTAAACAGGAAAAAGATTTAAATAATGCTCCGTGGTGTTTTTCTTAGTTGAATTACTCACGAGAATTTTCGGACATCGGCTGTTCCAATTATAGCAGTCAATGCTTGGGCTAACATCGCCTGAATATGTGGTTGGTACAATTCTAACCTCCTCACGGTTTATTAACCGCCGCTAATTATGTGACTGTATCCCACCGCAATCCTTATTTATAGTTTACTGTGGGGGAAATCCAACTTTGTAGCAAGCTAACATTTTGTAAATATATCTTTACCACAATGTATAAAGAATATCGCTACCCTCCTGCTTACTAAGTTCATTCATCCACTTTGTATTCGTAAGTTATCGCCACAATCAGGGCGTTGTAGGTCAGAGTAAACTAAAATGTAAGCTTGCAGATTATTCTAGCGTGTTTGTGTGATTTTCTTCTCATACAATGTGTTCAAAATGTGGGATTTCTTGGAAGTCTTTAAAAACAAAGTAAGATAAAAGCTTGAGATTATGTTGCTTTACTGGTTAAGCACTTACTTGCTTATTGAGCTATTTATTGTATTTGATGCGGGTTTCTGTATTTTAAGCGGTTTAAAAAGCTGATTTTGTTGTGACGTGTAATACTAAGTACTAAGAGGTATCGTAGGAACAACAGATTCCTGCCGGTCGATTCTGTGAACATGTCGAAGTCAAGGCTTGGGTGAAATGATCACGAGGTGAGCTGTCAATCCGTATAATCAAGATGTCACGTGATCACGAAGTGAGCTGTCATTCCTTATGGTAGCCACATTCATGAGAAAGGCTATACGGGAACGGGAAATTCCTACGGGAACGAGAAAAAACAGGATATGCGCGTACGAAGATATCATTTAATAAAGCTGAAGTTTGTTTGTTTGAACGCGCTAATCTCTAGAACTACCAGTCGGATTAGGAAAATTATTTTTGATTTGTTCCGGATTCGCCCACAAAGTTCGCCTCATTTTAATTTTTCCGTGTTCACCCCTCTTTTCGTTACTTTTTCGCCGCGTTTATCATTTTTTTCATTCATATGATTATTTGAGTTGTGTTTCGACCCACTTCTTGTTCCTTTTTCGCCTAATTTTGTTTTGTATAAAGATTTATGATTATAAAGTACGGTCACTTTGCATATGATAACCACATGCATGAGGACGGCTATAGGCTATACGGGAACGGGAAAAAACGGGATATGCGCGTACGAAGTCGCGGGCAAAGGCTAGTTAAAAAATAAGAATGGAAAATGAAAACGATCCTTAACGTAACATGGGCAGGAAGAAGTTGATGACGAAGCCGTCCATCATCAAGAATGAGTCATTTACAAATAAATTAGGTAATCGAATTGAAAACAATGATCTAAATAAATATGTAGTACATCTTTATGCGCAAAAGAGGCGATCCGATTGTTCGTCCCATATAACATACTAATGGCACGTCCGACTTCCAAATGGGGTAGGCAGAATTCCAAGCCACTTGCTGAGTGTTATAGCGTTGAATACTTGATTAAGTATACTATACTTGCGTGCAATAAAAATGGAACCACCCCGTGGGGCTGTTTTATGACATGATGATGATTAATGTGTGTGGTGGTGGGGTATGTGTAGGTTTTTAACAGTCATTAAATTGGTTTTTATTGATTTCAGTTTGAGGTGCCTTTTTTTGTTTCTTTTGCACGCCAGTTTAAAATCGTTAAAGACTGATGCAACGCGAGAATACGACACCGATGCGACAACCATTATTTTAACAAATATTTTATGGAAGATGTCTTCGCATTACTGTCGTATTGTCGCAACGTCGCATCGTTGTCAGAACCTTGAAAATGAAACTTAATAGCGTTTAAAAATAAAGTTTTATAATAATTTAAAACGTTATATTGGACATACCCAAATTAGATTATAAACACGCGATTGTAATCAAAGCCATTACTCATCAATGACATCAGTCGACTTTGACCGAAGAAAATTAGAGCATCGCAGGTTGAATTCATGTTTATAAACAATGGGTAAATTGACGAAAGTCATTCATTTCAACACTACAATTCCTTTGTAGTATCAAACTGCTAATAATACCAACCCGCCTTGCCTTTTCCAACTATAACGGGGTCGGCTTACAGTCAAACCAAATTATATTTAGGTTAAGCATAACACTTTTACACGTCAATCTTTTTCGGTATTTTTTTATCTAGATGAGGCCGGTGTTTCCCAGCTGACTACCCTGGGAAGAAACACCGAAACAAACTCAGAGGTCAAAGTCTCTTTAAAGTCCATACAATCGTACTGGACAAATCATATGAGAACCATCTGAATGCTGCTGAATACCATTATTTTACACGGAGCGACTGCCACTGACCACCACAACCCAGTAACTGGTAACACGGTACCTTTTGGCAAGACTGGTGTCAGAGTTTTGGCCTCTAACAAATCGTAACGAATTTCAAACGATCAAAAAATTACAGCCGGGAACAACGGCTTTAGCTGCTTTCCAAAGAACGTAGTCTCGGTACGAAATGGATGGTCACAGTGGTCACCATAGACAATATTTTTATGGTGGTCAGTATGGTCACCCATCCGAAAGAAAAACGTGCTCGAGGCAGAGCTCCGGCGAGATGGACAGAAGCAATATTGAAGGCTGTTGGAGGCCGCAAAACTTGGAAACGCGCCGTATATGGTCGCAAACCTCAGCAGTGAAGGAACGATGAAGAAGAAGAATTGAGGAAGAATAAGTTATTCTCACATGACGATACGAGAAAGAAAAAAGTTACGTAACTAGTTCAAAAGTCTGATTCATAATGTGTGGTCATCTGACTCGTATTCAAATAAGTTAATAAATTAACTTACAACCAATCGATAGGTCTGGCCCACTTGCGAATCGTGTTACTAGTTGCTATGCTGCTGATAGCGACCAGGCACTTAATAAACAATATTAGATTACTTCACTGATGTTGGTATCACTGCATTGACATCTTGAAATGCATATCGTTGCTCTAAATTTCAGTTGGTAGCACTGCAGTGACTTATAAGTTACAGGGTCAAATAAAATTTGATTACATTAAACCTTCTTAAAAAATATAAAAAATATTTGAATGTTGAAATACGAATTTAGAAAAACATTTTTGTATATCGCGTTTAGATATCATCTGTATCTAATATGAACGTTTTTTCTAGCCAATTTCATTCGACCTTGTACATCATGGTACAATTTTGCACCTTGACCTCACAGGCGAAAAATCAATACATACATCATGAGAAGACCTTCCAATTGACTCCGTGTCTTAGTCATTTCAATCAATTGAAGGAGTTGGGGCTCCGCAAATCATGCGACGGAGAGATTGAGTCATTGGAATCATTTGATCAGCGCGTTTACCTGATTACTATCTATCTGTCTTGGCAGGATCGACTATCAAAACCGTTGCCCGTCTTTGGAGGATTGACTATTAACATAGAAGCCATTGTATTCGTACTGTTTATTTACAACAGAACGACCATCACACCTCACAAGATCAATATTTATAAAATTCTTCCGTTACTGAGTGATTGACAGCAACACACTGCCGAAACTGCTGGTCGTAGAAAGCTGAAGTTTGGCATGTAGGTTCCTTGGGGAGAGTGTAGGGGAGCACTAAGAGGATTTCTCGAAGATCCTGCGGGAACGGGAAAAAACGGGGTGTGCGCGAACAAAGTCGAGGACAAAAGCTAGTTTATCATAGAGAAGCTGTTAAATAACAGCAAGGGTCGATCTTCATAAACAACGCTAGCCAATGGCGGTCCGTAGATGGACCATCCGTACCTCAGACAGCACTGAAAGCCGTTGGTACCGGCTGCCATTTCTAGTTCTCCGGATAGTCGTTACTGGAAGTCAGAATCTCGAAAGTCTGTCAACCCATCGTGCCAAGGGATATCTTTTTATCCAGTTGTAGCGGCACCAATGCCGCCACATGAAAAACAAAAAATGCGAGAAATTTGTTCGGCAAAAAAAAAACCGCAACGCCATCTATCCTGTCAGCGACGAACTACCAACGAAATCCTGCATCGCGCAAGCAAAGTTCTCCGTGCGATTTGAACATATGCAACAGTCCGAATATCAACTATCGGGCAGTTGCCCACCAGACACAATAACCGTCTGGTCGGAGGATCCTCCCTTTTCAGTGGAGGTATGCGGGACTTTACTCTCGGTACCCCGCATACCTCTATACAGTACCTGGTTTTGTAGGTCAGTGGTTCCAGGTAAAAAACTGGTTTTCAGCTGCATTCGGATAGACTGGTTGGGGACGCCAATTGTCCCCAATATAGTTGGGAAAAGGCTTGGTCGATTGATAACCCTGTCTTCTTATTCTATCTGATTTACTCATTTCCACTTGTGATATTCACTTGGGTACAAGTTGTGGATTTGTAAAAGGTGAGTGGGCACAGGGCAGTATCATCGGAGTGTAAACGAATATCATCTTACTGTGAAATCCGAGTTTCCTTTGCGTGAGCATGAATAAAGACATTACTTGTATTTTATACAGTCCAATGAATACTCGTGAGTCGTGAAACAAATCAGTATA
The DNA here is from genome assembly GCA_002192655.3 of Mamestra configurata. Classification (NCBI taxonomy): domain Eukaryota; kingdom Metazoa; phylum Arthropoda; class Insecta; order Lepidoptera; family Noctuidae; genus Mamestra; species Mamestra configurata. Next base: position 77,740 of record NDFZ01004960.1, on the reverse strand, counting down.
GTATAATAAAGTATACTGACATGCCTGAAAGGAAGAAATAACATATTTGTGTACAGAAAGGCATTTTTTTCAGTAGCATCCATGTTTATTCATACAGTTATTGAAGTGAAAACTTCATTAGCAGCGTTGTGCACTTTTGGATGGGTAAAAAATGTTAAACTCGCGTTAGGACACGTGACCTGATCGAAAATTCGTAAGACGGAGGGAAAGTTCTGAAGTGTTAAATTTTTAATGTACTTAATATAAATTGTCATGTTTTGTGTACGACAGCGCAATAAATGAATATTGTATTTTACCACATAAATTGTAGTACTTTTATACTGATTGATAAATAATTAAAGCAATTCGTGCGAAATTATTCCCTAACCTTTCCAAAATATCAAAAATGCACAACGTTAATGTTCAAGTTTTCACTTCTGCCGGCACTCCCGGAGTGCAACCCGTTGTTTTTTTTTTAAATAAAGAATAATTATGACTGATTGACATACTTTCAAAAGCTGTCAAACGCCATTTTTATTAATCAGGTAAAATTTATATTACACCAGTAAATTAAAATATTCTCGTGACAAAAAACAAAATGGCGTCATTAATATTTTTGTATTAAATAGAAAAACTCAATTATAACAACATTAAGCCCTCACGAGCATAATAAAAACTTCACGACTGTCATCATTTTTGAACCGACTTCAAAAAAGGAGATTTCTTTTTCAACACTCAGAAGGTGAATCGGTTTACGCAGTATTTCGTAAAATGTGTTTAATAAGGATAAACATGACAATATATACTAATAATAAAGTTGAAGAGTTTGTTTGTTTGAACGTGCTAATATCTCTGGAACTACCAGTCGGATTTTGAAAATGCTTTTTGTCTATGACAGCCACATTCATGAGGAATGCTAAAGGCTGTACGGGAACGCGAAATTCCTACGAGAACGGGATATGCGTGTTCGAATTCGGGGGCAAAAGCTAGTAACAGATACAGTTGGATGATACACTAATTACTCCATTCACAATGCCTCATTAACAACTCTAACACAAGTGTTTGTACTATACTATAAACATAGTACTTATCGCTTAAGACGCCAACATGGCTTGTTATTGTTTGAACGAAGTAACAACGATTACTACACTAATTATGTCATGATTGTTAAGGTCTTAGGTACGTTAACGAAACATATACGTCATCATATTGTGAGGAGGGTATCCTTGCCTCCAGATCTCTGGCAGACAAGGTAGCCCTTTGGAAGCGTCTGGCGAAAAGTAAAAGAGAATTTGAAATAAGAATATGTTTTCTTTAGGCACTCCGGTACCAACGTTCATTGAAGTCAGATGCCAAATATATTATGAAGTTTAAACCTTAAACATAGTTTCATTTTATAATAATATCAATAAGTAGCACTAGCGTGAGTCCGCTAGTGTTACAATATACTTACCTGTAACACAATTAACAATACCTGTACACAGTCAAGGAACTAGTTATGTATAGTTCAACAGATTGAAGAAAAACTTTATTTTGCCGTGTTATAGCGATTTCAAATGACCGTCTAAGAGTGACTGTTGAGATTGAGAATATAATAGAAAACATTTATTCGGCACAGACAAACGTAACAAAGACAGAGCAACAAAAATGATAGTAGGGACAGAATTGTGCTGTGCGTACCCATACCGAAAGGATTACCATGTCAGCTTTTGCTGGGCGTCAGACACCCAGCGCTGCAGCCCTACTATGACCGTATGACGTGCTAATGCCATCCAATTCCGATGATGTAAACGGGATAGTGCTATTCGCTATGAATAGCTCCGTCTCCCTCTTAGAGCGACGAAAGTAAATAAAATAAACAAAATACTTAATTAAATATTGATAAAGTTCGTAAATAAATAAAGTAATATAATTAATTAAAAGTTATATAGGTAATAGAAAGAACTATGCAGCAATTCCCTCACACTCTATACTTCACTTCAACCATAGTATCTATAAAAGAGTACACACGCAGTAGCTTATGGTTTGGTTCTGGAAGTGACACAGCGTTGGAAGGTCGCCCACAAGGTGAACCGCTGACGGTGAAGGCCGCGGAAAACTGTTGGATGCGATACATACGGGACCGGTCGATGTGGCGACACTTGGGGGAGGCGTTTGTCCATCAGTTGACGTCTTTCGGCTGAAATGAATGAAGCAGATTTTTGCTGTGCGTGCCTTAACTCTATCCTTTAGATTGAAATTGTCAATGGAAATCTGTGACGTCGCCCAGTCATGTCTGCCTAGCCTTTTCCCAATTATATTGGGGTCGGCTTCAAGTCAAACCAGATTCAGCTGAATACCAGTATTTTACGTGGAGCGGCTGCCTACCGGTCTGGTAGGCAGCCGTCCACAACCCATTAACTGGGTAACACGATACTCCTTGGTAAGACTGATGTCAGATATTCTGGCTTCTGACTATAACGTGACGTGACGACTGCCAAAGATCTACAAATAACAACCGGGACCGACGGCTTAACGTGCTTTCCGAGGCACGGAAGAGTCTCGATATGTTACGATGGTCACCCATGCACAGACCAACCTCGGCTTGCTTAACCTTGAAGATCGACCCGTGCGGCTATTATTACTTAGCCACAGCTCCTGTGACGTCGCTCATTAATAATTATAAAAAGTACAACTGCTGGCCGCACGAAAGGTTTATCTCTCTCACGCAGTGCCGGATTAGCCATATTGCAAGAGTAGCAAATGCTACGGGCCCCGCGCATTGGGGGGCCTCGCGCTTGAATTTACAAAAATATGTCGCTGAAAATCAGCGCCATTATACGGCTCTGTCTCACACACAAGTTTTTATTCCTACAATACTGAGCCATAGCCTTTTTGCGGAGATGTGACGCATATTTCCCAATCTGTGTGTCTTTAATTTTGTTTATTTATTAATGGTATGGTTCATACTTCGCGCAAATAAGCCCCGGGTCCGGTCCATACTCAAAAAGGCAAACTTGACGAAAAAATGGAAGGCCCAAATCTGACGACTCTCTGACTATAAAGATGTTTTTTTTTTTTTTTTTATTTAATATGGGTTTGCTCTTGACTCTAGTCTAGGTCATAGATGACAGAGACAAAGTCGACGATGGAGCGAGCTTACCCAGAAGAAGCCTGTTCACTCTAATTTTGAAGAGATTAGGGTTGTATGCGTTCGGAAACACAGACGCAGGCAAAGAGTTCCACTCCTTTGCTGTGCGCATTATAAAAGACGTTTGGAAACGTTTAGTGCGAATTGGTGGAATAGCAACAAGGTAGGGATGGTAACTTGCAGTGCGTCTAGATGTCCGATGGTAGAAGGGGGCCGGTGGGATGAGATCGTGGAGTTCCTGGACACTCTCCCCGAAGTACAATCTGTAGAAGACCGACAAGCAGGCAACCTTGCGGCGATGAGCCAAGCTGTGCAGCTTGGCATCCACCAGCCTTACGTCGCCAATGAGCCTTTTAGCTCTGTGTTCCACCGAGTCAAGCGCGGCAAGTTGGTATTTAGCTGAGCCATCCCAAAGGTGGCTGCAATACTCCATGCAGGATCGGACTTGTGCTTTGTAGAGGGTTAAAAGCTGTCCAGGCGTGAAGTATCGCTTCACTCTATTTAGGATGCCCAGCTTTTTGGCCGCAGTTTGGGCTTTGTGCTCAATGGTGGCACCAAAGTTGAGACTGGTTGTCAACTCCATGCCTAGGAGCTCGAGCCGATCGGTTACAGGAACAGAAGTACCCCGAAAAGTCGGAGTTAGGTCGAAACGACTCCTTTTCGCGGTAAAAAGGCATGCTTGTGTTTTGGTGGCGTTAAAAGAGACCAGATTGTCATCACCCCACTGGGAGACAAGACTTAAGGTCAAATTTGTCCGCTCTACCATGGCCTCTCTCAAGGAACGAACTTCTTCCCCGCTGGTTTTTGCGCTAGACAAGTATCTCTCTGAAACCGAACTGTCATCTGCATACCCAACAATACCAGGCTGAAGCAGGTCATTGATGTGCAGCAGGAAAAGAGTTGCAGAGAGAACAGACCCCTGAGGAACTCCGGCATTAATAGCCATGAGGTCAGAGAAGCAGCCGTCAACGACTACTCGGATCGACCGTTCACTAAGGAAGTCTGATATCCAGCTACAAAAATCAGCTGGGATGCCATAAGCAGGAAGCTTGCTGAGTAGACTTGCGTGCCACACCCTATCAAAGGCCTTCGAGATATCGAGCGATACAGCAAGTGCTTCGCCGTGTTTCTCGATGGCTTCGCCCCAACAGTGCGTGACATACACAAGAAGATCGCCAGTTGACCGTCCCCGGCAACTGTTCACGGTGAATACAATTTATTCTTAGCAAGAGATTCATCTCCTGGTATTCAATTTATCTAATAGGATAATGAATCCTAATGAAGTCAAGTTTTGGGGGCTCCTTAGTAAAATTTGCTACAGGCCCCGCACTGGCTTAATCTGGCACTGCTCTCACGTACTCTTTTACCTAACTATGTTATATACGGACATTTTAAGTTGATAGTCAATTTGCTTAACAATCCGTTTCCCCGTCAACAAGTTATTTTCAGGAAAAATTACAGCGCTACAATGAACGACCTTGGCAATGTTATATACCTACACAATATAATCTGTGCGCTACCACGGCTCTATGCAACATGGCAATCGATTTTCGCGGCTCCGCTCGCGAGGATAATTGGATCTGATTTAGAGTTTAATTGAACGTATCGGGTGTATTAATCGAATAAGGTTTAATTAATATTGTTCCTCCTTCAAGATATCGTTGAAGAACTTATGATGCTGGCACTTCATATTTGATAACGATCCTTAACAACAATCTATACCAGTATGCTATACTTGACACATATTATTTGCTACATTTTGAAGAGTATTTAAGTAATCGTTCAAGTCATAGAAATATTTAAAAAAACTTGCTTAGTCATGTTGCACATTTCATCAGTTGATAAGCCTGCGATTGGCCAGACTGCACAATCAATCAATTTTATGTGTCCTCAATCTTCTTTCATTGCTAAAGGTAATGTTGCAGTTGCATCTACGTTAAATGAACAAAATTAGGGTAAATTTCATTAATAAAACTGACCGCGATTAGCACTGTCCAGCTGCATGCCAGTCAGTGCCATTGTGAAATTCGCCTTAAGGCTCCTACAGAAAGGCGCGATATGACAATGCCACACTTTTGCGACGACCACTTTTCCGGATTTAATTTTTTATTTATTTATTAAAAACTCCCTCACACAATCCTTACAGGTGTATACCCAATACGATAGCGCGTTTACAAAATCAACATATTTACGACTTAAAAACTATAAAAAGATGTAAAAAAATGAATAGTACCTATAATTAAAAAAATCTAAATATTTTAATAAAGTTCTATACTAAGCTCCTCACACACAATATTTAAAATATAAAATAAAACATATATCCCACCCTAATCTACACTATAACATAAAATAAACAGCAGTATTTTTGCAAATTCACTCAAATGGCATGTAAATACATCGATCTTGATGTGAAGATCGTTAATAACCCGAATTGCGCGGGTCAATGGTGTTTTGGCGAGAAGGTTGGTCCTGGCAACAGGCACGGCGGGCGGCGCCGCCTCCACACAAAGAGGTCTGGCACACATAAACTCAGGCACTGCAATACTCCCGGGTTATGCTCAATGCCACGAAGTAACCTAACCAGATACGCAACAAGAGTGAATTCACGTCACACTCTCAGTTGGTTGTACCCGACCATACCGAGCACAAACAGAGTGGGGTACATCAAAAATTAAGTTTAATCCTTTCAACAGTTTCTATGAAAAATGGTCGTGACATCTTTATAGCATTGTCGCGTAGCGCCTGTTGGTGAGAGCTTTACGACTGATAACCACATGAAGATGAACCGTAGTTACACTTGTGTTATTTACTTTTTCAGGAGGTAAAGTACGGTTTGTCTTTGTATTCTCGCTCCGCAGCCCACAAGCTGGCCTTTTCCGTCGGTTAACAAAGAAAGGGTTGTTTTGTTCAAACAACCCTTTCAGTTGTCGTGCTGTTTTTGTTTGTTTGCAGTTGGAAGGCTTTGAGAGAGGGTGATTTACTTGTAACCTTGAGCTCAATGGTTTAAATTAAAATGTTTTTGCGCTGTAAAGTTCTGGGAAGTAAGGAATATTTCTAATAATATGTGATTGTGCTCGTTACTTCATTAAAATTTTATATTGGTCGGTGCCTGGAAGAAATCGCGGAATGCGATAAGTTAACATTTTCTGTGAGTATTTTTAATTTGGTGTACAATAAAGTACATATAAAAAATATATATATTATGTTAATTTTTTGTAACTGTACTTATATTTACATACAGGGTTTGTCCGCAAAATTAAATTTTTATTTTAGAATTTTATTGTACTTTTATTCAAACAACTACAAGGCCTTGGTAAAGTAAGGTTAACTTTGTCAAAGAGATTCAATTCAGTTCTCTGTAGGCACAAAGTAGTCTCTGCGTACAATTTACAACTTAATTAAGCATCGAAAATCGTAAAACATGCTGTAAAAAGTAAACGTTTCTATAAAACATCTGTCAGTCATTAAATAACTGTGTTTTGTAATATTGTTGTAAACAAATGATACTTGTAGTAAAAGCATAGTAAAAAAGGTATACAGCGTGTAACAGAATAAATGCAATACCTCTTAAGGGGTCATTGTACTTATCATTATGAACAACTTTTACTATGGGACCAAACCCGAAATCGTAAAACAAAAATCAGCTGTTGAAATGTATGGGGCAGTCGATTTTTTTTTTCGTGATTTCGCGTTTGTAAGTTTTTTATAAGCCCTGGTTGGAGGCTTTAATATTATATTAAAGCCATCACAGGCAAGCCCGGTTAAGCAGTCGACAACCTCATAGGATGAACTGCGAGACGCCACTCACAAAAAAAAAGAACCTGTGGAATTGTGGATGCGGCAGGGTGAGAATAGTCGAGGATCGAGGATCGTAATGGCGTACCTCCCATGACAAGCCACAAATATGGCGGACAGTTTAGGCTTTCAATTGTCATAATATGACAATATAAAGCTGCTTTGCTATATTATAGTATGTGACAATGGCGTTCAAAAGGTTAATAAAATTGACGTGTGATTGAAGAGGAATATGCCCAGCAGTGGACTGCTAATGGCTGATGTTGACGATGAAGATTTGTGTAGAAGAGACCTTTGCTTTAGAGTAGGATCTTTTTGTTTTAAAATTAAGAGTCGCAACATTTTATTTTAGTTACTTTTTGTACAAAATATTTTAGTTTCTGCCTGACTTGAATATTTTAGTTTTTGTATAATTTATGTGTGTCTATGTTTTCGAGCGTAGGTATGGCACTCGTAGGCTGCAGCTGAAAATCAGCGTCAGGTGGTATACCTTGTGTTGCCATCTGGCATTATGCTGAGCTGAGGCCCTTTGGCATTGTTGGTTTTCATTATTTATTTTGTTTAATTTTTTGTTTCTATTACAATGCAATAAACACAATTTTCTTTCTTTCTTTAGGATAAAAAAAAGTTAGATAGGTGGAGAAATTCTGTGTTGATCATATGCAGGATTTGTTTGCATAAGCGAGTAATTCACGCGGCTAACGATAATGCTACTAATAAAAACGTCACGTGTAAGATTATGTGCAGAGTCGGTACACAAATAATATAACAATTACTAATGACGTAGGTACTAATGTGATTCAACTCTCAAACGCCTAGCATATTCTAATGAAGACATAACTCACTGCATTATAATTTTCTGAAAGGAAATGGTCACGATTTCGCATTTCAGAGAAAGAATAAAACTGAATTGGGGAAAAACCCGAGGCCGCTATGGAACTGATGGTTCTCTTTAGGTGTTTGGAACCATATTTTATGAGTTTATGACTAACCAGCGTCACGCGGTTTCAGCCGCGTAGTTCCCGTTCCCGTGGGAGTACGGGCATAAAATATAGCCTGTGTTACTCACTGATAATGTAGCTATCCATTGCTGAAAGAATTTTTCAGATCGGTCCTGTTTATTCGTTACATACAAAAATACAAATCTTTCATCTTTATCTACACTAAATCTACACAAATATTGTAAAAAGGAAAAAAAAATATTTTTGTGTGTGTGTATGTATGTTTGTAATTAATAAACCCAAAAACTACTGGACCGATTAAAAAAAAATCTTTCAGCAATGGATAGCTACATTATTAGAGAGTAACATAGGCTATATTAGTATAGACAAAAACAACCTTTAATCGAATGTAATAATTTTAAAGACAGGACATGTCACATCGTCGCGTCGCGTCTGTCTGTGGGAACCTAATGTCCACGTGTTTGTATAATAGCTTGTATTGTATCATTAGCCCGTTACAATTGAAGACAGATCAATATTTAATAAAGATACGTAACAAATTAACGCTGCGAAATTATATATGTATATGTCACCGAAAAATTGCAAACATCGTACCTAAAATTGAAAAATATCGCGTGAAATTGTAAATTATTTTTTCTTAATAAGACCCGGATATATTGGAAACTATTGAATTTTAATGGGATTATTTGTATATGTCACTGTATATCGAGTAATAATCTAATAAAGATTTATAACAATCTTACGGAGTCTGCAATTTTCCGGTGACAGAACAATGCGGATCTTTGCAATACCTAAAAACGGCATAAAAAGACACAGGTAATTTGTTCACCGTCCAAACTCTTGTATGTATGATTCAGTGTATTAATAGTTTAGCACTAAATAAAGATGTTTAGCTACAAGGTCGTCACTCGCCAGTCGCAACACCCAGGCGGTTGTGCGCAAAGCCAAGTTTCTCTACGTAACGTTTGATTTATTTCAGTAATCTTCCAATTCCGCTCGCGTACAAGTAGGTATATGCTACAGATGCTGCAGTATAAAAACAATCATTTATTCAAATTGTGCGGAAAAACAGCACTTTTTGAACGTTAAAACGTCCGTCGCCAAATAATCGGCCGTCGAAACACCCGCCCGTCACCATTTCCTAGTTTTTTAGCTCGGAAGAAGTGGCGTAACACTCTTCAGCAACAAGAAGTAAGAAATAATATCTATTGACACAATCTTGTACAAAAAATCAGAAGGTCATACACTACACGAGGTATATTTTGATCTTGATCAAGGTGAAGAGACTTAGCGAAAATTTATTTTACGAGAATGTTTTCTTACGAAGATAAAAACGAATATTATGTCGAACAATAACAGTGCAGGGAAACACTACCTACGGGTACATTATTTGTAGAATATTTTCATGAAAACTGGTCTACGAGAGACTTTAATCTTTAAGGTGGCCATACAGGCTAGGATATGCATGATGGTTATAACTAACCTTACAAGCTAAACCAACAGGCAAACCTTAGCGTGAACAGTAGAAAACTGCACAATTTTCCTTTTTATGAAACTCGATTATACCTGTCGGTTATGCATGCACGGCTAAAACCATCATGCAAACCCTTTTTTAAGGATGGGAAATCATTCAAATGACTTTTTCCGCTCTGGGTGGAGCGGAAGGGCGTGTCAGACTCTTACTGACTAAACCCATCCGTGTTCCTTGCGTTCCAGGGCCGCGTTGACTCTTTCGAACAAATTCGGCAATCCTGGTAGGCTCTGGCCCTAGCGGGCCCCATCTTCTATGCTGCCATCTCTTAGAGGCGTGTGTGGAACACAATGCGCCATCGACCCGGACCTGGTGGCGATCGGACAGCGAGCCACCCAACCCTCGCCGTCCGCAGGGCCCTTACATGGAGGTCCTTAAATTACCTATTTAGAACTAATATTCAAACTTTTCCTTATTCTCTTTCTTCTAAATAACATTAGGGTTGCCATGCACCAACTGGCACTGGACTGAGATGCAAATGCGAACTTTGCTAAAAATTTAGTAGGTAGTTTTGGCCGCAGATACGCTATTTGAGCAATAAACAAACAATTCTCTCATCAGCTAGCTCACGACAATACAAGCCGTTCATTCTGCATAAAGTATTCGCTCGCGAAGAAACAAACGGCAAGATTCAATTGTCTGCACATCTGGCGTTCATAAACATCGAAATAGATGACATGCTCGGCATACTAACTGCCGGTCAAAATTGGTTATTTTCTTTGTCAGATTAGGCCTATTTTCTAGAAAGCATAACTTTGTTTAACCTTTTGAACGCCACTGTCACGTACAGGTGACAAACAAGCGCGTGCCCTGTACGCCAAACGTCACAAATACGTGACAAAAAGTACGGTAAATTTGTGGCTTGGCATCGGGGGCACGCCGATGCGTTTATGCTCTGGCGTTCAAAAGGTTAATTTCATATCTTCCTAGCAGATTGGTTTAGATTCTTTACGCTTAGTTTCTTAAAGAATCTCTGAAGGAAGATGAAATTAATATAGTTATTTATTTATTTATAATAAGTACACCAACAGCACTGTCACTTATAATTCAAATAAAATGACATTCAAAATCGGCATTTCAGTAACCATGCAAATGACAGGTATGACATTGAACATAATGAATATTAGAGACAAAAAGAAAAACTAAAAACTGCGTCCAGTATACCTAAATCCTGAACACTACAAAAACAAAACAATTTGAGCTATTAAGACGTACATTGTTCGCACTGTTTGAAGAGAGAACGTCTGTAGAACTCATCGAGAAAACTTCGATAGGGTAATCCATCAAATTGGACCTCTCATTATATAACCTTGCCATAAGTGTTAGGGGGCTATTAAAGGTGGTATTTAAGGTAGATATAGGCAATTGAAAAATGCGATGATGTCGCTTGCTACGTTGGCTAGTCCAAAAGTTAAAATAGATAATCAATTGCGCATCTATGAAAGTTATGTCAGAACTGTCCACTTGTCAAATTGTGTTTCCTTTCTACAGTTCTAATGCAGCCTACGCTTTTTTTTTAAGTGTGGGAAATCACCAAATGACTTCTTCCGCTCTGTGTGGAGCGGAAGGGCGTGACAGACTCTTACTGACTAAAACCCATCCGTGTTCCTTCTAAAGCCCTTTGCGTTCCAGAGCCGGGGTGACTCTTTCGAACAAATTCCGCAACCCAGCCTACGCTAGGATTATATATATAACTAGGATTCCATTACTAATCAATCAGTATGACTTACTTGCGGAAATTTTACACATTACAGATCAACAGTGTGTTCTTTCCAAGTTTAATCTTTTTAATCTTATTGACACCAATTCGAGCCACACTGACCGTATTCTTTGAAAACAATACCTCTATCATATTCGATGCTGTTACAACGAAGCTAACGAGCCATGACTGACGGCTCCGTGGGAAAGGTCGCTGGTTTCACTTTCATTCTGTGAATTGATAGTAACATCAACGTGTGAACTTGACTGTTAGAATTGATGGAATTCAGCAAAGTTTAACCTTTTGAGCGCCAGCACATTTTGCATAAATGCATTGGCGTGCCCCCGACGCCAAGCCACAAATTTACCGTACTTTTTGTCACGTATTTGTGACGTTTGGCTTGACAGTGGCGTTCAAAGGGTTAAATACCTAGTGCTGAATATTCTTGTGAAGACAAAACGTTTTGGTAACACATTCATTGTGCGTATAGCTTAGGAATGGAATTCCCTGTCAGAGTCTGTGTTTCCTGGTAGCGTAACTAACCTGGGAGTCTTTAAGTCAAGAGTGAATAGGTTACTTCTAGGCAAGCGTGCTCCATCTTCGACCACATCATCGCTTAGTCAAACGCGTGCCTATCAGTGGTAAAAAAAAGAATACACTATAAAACATTTTTTTGTTCTGACGGAATATCTAAACGTTAATAATAAGGAAGCAAGTAAAGAAAATAAAACAATAATTTTAATTGCAGTCATAACCATATTTATAAAGCAAACGCTTGAGGATAATCCTAAGCGATATCTTCAGCATAAATCAAACTTAACGGCTTGGCGAGAAAGGAAGATACAACTAAATCCTCGATACGGAAGTAACACAAATATCCTTGCCTTGAAAGAAAATTTCTACAATATTTTCTGACTAAACTCTGTAGACCAGCTGAATTCGTAACTTTACAACTGCAGTCATCTATTATGGTGTGTTTATCAAAGACAAAAGCAGTTTCGGGATAACTGGGTAATCTGGAGTTGGTTCTTTTAACCATTATGCCGGGAAACGCTGTATAAACCATAAAAAGTTGAATAACAATGGGTTGTGTTATTCAATTTTTTTACGGTTTATACAGTAACGTAATGGCGTGAAAAGACAATGAACTAGACAACTACAACCTCGGAAATGATATGACACATAAAAATATGCCAATGGAATCATCAATACGACAAAATAAAAATAAAAAATCTGGAGTTAAGATCACTTTTGTACATAAGCTGCCCAATATGCATGAAAAAAATTATCATCAAAACAGTTTATCTAGAAATATACAAAAATATAATACTAACAGTGAATATAGAATCGAAATAACTATTTTAAACAAATATATAATCCCTCTTGCAAAAACGCTGTTTTCTATGACAGCTGTAAAGGCGTCATAGTATTTGACGTCAGATTTGGCATCGGACTTCTCTTTCTAATTGTCAACTTTGAAGCTGATGAAGGTATTCTTTCATAATTATTTACTAGAGATAATAAGTATTTTATTTGCAAATAAAAAAAATGCACGCATATTCCCTATTGTGTTTGTATTTCAATGTTTTTGCGAATAAAGAATAAGAATAACTTTAATAAAACTAGGTTATTCAACTACAATATCTTAAATAAGCGATGGTGTGGGCAGTGACCTCGAATCCTCGACACAAGCGACACAGTGTAACGTTACAACGCTGAGCGAACCTTGCACAACTGTGCACAGATTAGATGCTGTGCTGTCAGAGGTGAAAGGTTACTTTCACTTGAAGTGGCGAGTTAATTAGTGGATCGAGTTTTGTTACAAACTGGATTGTAGCAAGATAAAGTGCCAATAAAATTCAGAGAGGCAAAAAAATGTTAATGGACATACTGTCCGGGTTTTTAAGCACATAAAACAAATAGATTTTCAAATTATTTTGGACACGTATTTTTTTCTTTTTTCACTTTTTAAACTAAAAATGAAGACTGAAGGTACAATTTTTATCAGCGACATGACGTCACGCGTATTTTTAACGCACTGTTTCATCTTCAGTTTTAGTTTACGTGAAAAAAGAAAAAAATACGTGTCCAATATTTTTTGTAAATCTATCTGACTAATTTTTATTATTTTCAGTAAAATATCCTATTACGACCGTGAATATAGGGTTGCCATCCATCCGAGTTTCCCCGGATTTGTCCTAGTTTGGAGCCGGCGAGCGTCCGGGCGGTGTTTTCTAAAGTTGTCCTGGTAAAGCCCGGTCACTTTTTGTGTCAAGGGAAACACGATTAATTGAAAATTAAAAAGATAAGCAACAAATGAAAACTAAACTTAGTTAAATAATCATTCGTAATCGTAAGCCGCTTACAACCTAAATCCGGCGCTGCCAAATAGCCGACACTGAGTTTATATTGTAAACAAGCTGAAATGAAAATGTTTTTTACATTAAACGACTTTTTGTTTTTCGGGTATGTCCGGGGAATACATTCAATTTCAGGGTTTTAAAGATTGTGTCCAGCGTCGGCAACTTTGGTGATGGCAGCCCTATTCCGATGTGAATAGGACTGAATGCACTTTTAATAAAAAACTAAACACAAACAGAGATAGACAGGAGTTTCCCGATGTTGTATTATTACGTGCTATTGTATAACGTCTAATTTGTTTTCTATGCTGAAGGTCGTGCTCGTCTGTTAAGCTTTGTCGGAGTCACTGACGAGCTGCTTTCAGGCCACTCTGTCTTCGACTCTTGTCAGGGCAGTTGGTAACAGTGAGGCCCCTTTTTACCTTAATCTGTCTTTTTCTACCACGTTTTCCCATCCACCAGTTTTTGTAATTTATCCGGTTATCTCCAGCTATATGACTAAGTTACGGAATTTGTTCGAAAGAGTCACCGCGGCCCTGGAACGCAAAGAGCTTTAGAAGGAACACGGATGGGTTTTAGTCAGTAAGAGTCTGACACGCCCTTCCGCTCCACCCAGAGCGCGAGTGTAAGAAATCATTTGATGATTTCCCATCCTTAAAAAAAAAGCTATGTGACTAAAGTAATTAAGGACTCGTCGGTGGCTAGTGGCTAGTTTTGATGTTCACCAAGAATGTACTAATTATTAGCACACTGCCACTTTCAACACGTGCAACCAAACCAACCGTGCCCATTAATCCAACTAACGAAATCACCAATTTACAATCGTTTCCTCATAAAAGATTTACGAGCAAGAATCCCAAGGTTCGACCTAATCAAAAATACTCCATCGAGCCGGACGCGCCAATGAGGCAACGAGCACAATGGCGGTAGACAAAGGCTGAGTCAGCGATGTGAACTGCCAATAACCGTTCCACAGACACTTGAACTTTACAAGGTCGACACACCTTGCCGGCTTGTGTTAGACGGACAAAGACATTCATTAAATAACATACAACTCATGCCTTTTTCCTAAACGTCACCTGCTACTGCTCTTGTTCATTAACGTTCATCATACATCTGGGGGGCTACTCTCTAAACCCGAAGTCCGTAGTGTCGGGCTTAGTTGCGGGCGTATTCTACTCCGTATCACCCACGGACTTACGATTAGTTCCGAACCCGACCTAAGAATGAATGACAACAACATGTGCTGTCGTTAATTCTTATTGGTTAGGTGATACGGAGGAGAAACTACGAACTTCGGGCTTAGAGAGTAGCCCCCCTGATTCTGGGTCTTACACGAACGCTGGTTCTGAGTACTACGCACCTAAACCTTTGTGTAAGTGAGTCTACCTGTGGTCGCGATCCTCAGCAGTGAGGAAACGACGAAGAAGAAAGATGCTTCTAGAGCATCACCCGGCGTTTCCGAAGATTCATAAATACAGCCGCCCTATGTTTTACTTGAATGTACGTCCTTGTTAAGCTTAGCACGCCCTGCAGACCAGACCAGTCAACACTGCTATACATTGCTAACTGGTTAAAATTTGGCCTTGTACTTCTTGCCGAAACGAAGAAATAAAGGTGTATCTGCGGCCCTGGTAGAAAAATATGAAGATGTAAGGACAGGACGTCACTGGCACGTCGATGTCAACGCATTTCTCTCCATTCGATCGTTTCGGTACCAATCAATACCAGTAGGTACGTTCCCCATAATGCTACGCTTCAATTCACGGTGTTCTACTTGCATTGTTCAAAATCAACAAGCCCTCAATACGGTCACCTCTTTCCTACTCCAAATTTCACCTCTTACCCCAAATCAAAAGCCAGTCCGCACACCGGACGTGTATCACTTGACCCTGACCCCGCCAGTTTGTACAACAGAACTCGGTCATTCGCTTCACTATTGCCAAACACGACACATATACGATACGATACGGGTTAAGCCATACGTTAGGTTAGTGCGATGTTATTGTCATTATAATATTATCAGGGTGAAGATAAAGAGATCTTATCCCATCGTATCGCCGTGAGTATACAAGTCTAGGTCGTGACGTCATAAAAAGATTACCTGCAACCTGCAGTCTCATAAATTTCAAGCGTTCATTTACAAACCTCTCTTAAGGGCTGAAGGGCTTCTCTAATAAAACTGAATGCGATCTAAACTGACATTCAAAATCTGTCAGTGTCAATATTCCATAATAATAATTATGACATTGACAGCTCTTAAACCCTGTTTAGATGTGATCTTGTTTCTTTGGAAAAATGGGCCCTAACGATTTAATATTAGGTACGATGACACAAAAAATAGAAGACAATACACAAAACATTCTGTGCAAAGCACAGACATGTGCAAACGACCTTGACGCAGCGCCATCTTGCACAACAGTACCACACTGCGTGACCCGGTCACCGCAGCGCGGAGCCAAAACCGACATAACAGACCAACCAGCCAATTGGGTAAGAGTACGCTTATTTAATCTGTTTAAATTATCAGATAGCAGAGATAAGTAGTGTTGTGTTGAAAAGCAATGCAGATGAAGATACACTATGATGACAGACATTGCAATACTTGGGCCAAGAGAATAATGAGTGCAAAAAGTAAAAAAAAATATGGTATGATGTCACGTGGTTCATTCCAAATTGACCTCAGACACTCGCAGCCTTTCAAGGCAATAGTGAACAAGCATCTTCTGCGGTCGTTCACTCCATTGTAGACTACATCCATCGCTCCATCAGCCGAGATCTTATCGAGGATTTATGAGTTCAAAAAATTACTGTGGATCGCATACAAGATCGCGTGGTAAGGGGCTCAAGACTCAGATATCTTTGGTAGTCTACAATCTAACGAAGTCATTGAGAAATTTACGAAAAGTAATCCAAGGAGGCTTGTTATGCGTTACTCAAAATACAATTTTATGTGGTGTTTTAGAGTTTACTTTGCAAAAAACTACCCTCAGCGGGGTCAAGACCCCCCCCCCCCA
>NDFZ01004960.1:42324-61149 GCA_002192655.3 Mamestra configurata | reverse complement strand
ATCCGCCCCTCACCCCTGCATGCGGCACTATTTTGCGTGATGTACGCTCATGGAGGACGTCTGGTCGTGTTTACTAATACAGTACAGATAACTTAGTATAAGTAAATAACGTTGTAGTAATGTTATGTATGGTCGTGTGTGGCCCTGGCCATGTTTTTTGCGGCATATAAGAGGCCACTTGTATGTTCACGAGGTGTAATGAATCGGCACTTGATCTTTATAAATACCAACCATGGCACAGAATAGATTCTATGGTTTATTATTTACGAACAGACACATTAACAACTTTTAAAGGCAAGGTTTTGTAAATATGTGAGTACCATTTACCTAAATTTATCTACCTAAGTTTACCTCTGCTGGTAATACTTTGTTCCTATAAGTAGCATACTCTGGGTGCATCGTCCTCACATAATATTAAATTAATTTTTGTGTACCAAATTTTGTAAAACCATTATTTGAAAAGAGTAACTATGGAGTTTCTTGTCCGTTCTTCTCCATAAGAATCTACCTTTCCGAATGGGCAGTAGAGTCACTTTATTAATGTAATACTATTATTTTACTGAACTGTTAATGATGACGTTCAAAAGTGCCGCTTAATGGCCTAATTGAAATAAACGTTTTGACTAAGACTTTGCAAGTGATGTTATTAAGAAACAATTCCTAAACTTCGAGACTTAATCAAGAAAATTGCAACCATGTGCAATTTTGAGGACTGTTTACCAAAACTGAAAACATTGGCTACTTCACTGATAAATATTTTGTTCAAAAATATAGTGCGTTTGGTATGAGTACATTTGTATCATCAACTAAGGGAACGTACCGATACTACGTGACCCGTTCAGGGGGGGAGAGGGGTCTTCAAAATACCACGCTTGGTTGGGGGGGGCTTAGGTCTAAGTCACGTAGTCAATATCCTCTACGGAAATCTCCCACTTTTGTTAGCTACATTTAAATATGACAACGCAGCGTTTAGCGCTTTTCCTAAGTTCCTGTTGAAGAAGAAAATAAGTATGCAAGCACTTTTGGCGTCAAGCGGCAAGCGCCGTATTAATAAAGACAAATATGAGCCTAATATTTTTTTTTTAATTTTCTGTTTGCGAAAGAATATTTAAACATATTTATGAATTACTACGTGAAGACTACGGGTGGTCACCGAAGGGGGGGAGGGTGTTATAAATTTTAAAAAATGGGTCACGTAGTATGGGTACGTTCCCTAACTTCGTCATAGTGTAATACTGTATACCTATGTAATATTAAATTGTACTTACAAGGAAAATTGCAATAAATTGAACAATTTGCAGCGTTATCTATCCATGAGTTACAATGTGTCATTGTTTGTGTTCATTCGTAAGGAGAGGTGACATTTTAATTATTATTATTATTTAAACAGTAGATATGAAAGTATTAGTTAATGCGCAAAAAAACATAGCATACACAAGAGCAGTGAATTTCCGACGAAACATAGTAAAGTTATTCTTTATCTACACTAGTATTATAAAGAGAATTGTTCGGTGTTTTCACCGAACATCTTAGTAAGCAATATCGGCGTAACGCGTTGACCTAATTTCCTTTCTTATTAAACACAGTTTTTATATATGACTTTACATTATATTCAGTGCACTTTGGTCTACCGCGTTAGCCGGGTGTATTCTAACATTTTATCAACATTTCATTTAGCATTTTAACATTAAGAACAGTTTGAGAGTGACTCAATAAATAGTGTTCAAACATAACATTTGTATCTCCTCAAAAACACCGACACCTTGCTACGTACCCCGACAAGAATGATTTGTATTTTTGTTTGTAATGGATATAAATGTCACCGGAAAATTGCAGACTCAGTAAGATTGTAAGAAATCATTATTAGATTATAATTTCTCGATATCTTATAAAAAATTCGTTTTGTATAGCATATTCCATCTAAATTCAATAGATTCCAATATACCCGCGTCTTATTAAGAAAAAATAGTTCACAATTTCACGCGATATTACATTTTATGGCGTTTAAAACTACTGGTCCGGTTTAAAAAAAAAAAAAAACGTTTTTTTTAACTAAATTGCGTTACAAATTTTAAACTTAAAATAACATCTGCCAAACTGCAAAGCGAAATGTCGGCAATAGGCTCTCGTGGATTTCACACGAGGTCCTAATAATAATTTAAATATTCAATCTAAGTGTAATCTAAATCGGCTATATGAAACTAAGGCTAAATAGCAGTTCAAGCCAATGGGTTCAAGCAACGACGTACGTGGGTATAGATAGAGTCATTGCCCTCACAACCACAGCTTACATATACCATACAACACACATAAAATAATAACAGTCGAAAGCTTATTAGTATTACAATAACATAAGCCATGTTTTATTGTCAGAAAGTGGACGAATTCGCGGGCCAGTTATTGATATGATGACAATCAATTTGTATAGGCTTTACCTAACTGTATTGGACTAGGGCTACCAGTCTAACCGGATGTCAACTGAGTACCAGTATTTTACATAGAGCGACTGCTTTGGTCTCTAGAAAGAAAGAAAGAAAATTAAGAAAATCAGTTTATTCTGCCGGAAACACTAAAAACTACATTTGTAACAAAAATAAATAAAAAACAAAAAAAAACCACATCACTATCAGCATATGTCAGGACCGGACATTAATTAAAACGTGTCTCTGGTCACACCACAGACAAAACAGAACACAGTTCAGCAGTTGTCTATGGCATGACGCCCGACTGACTGACAGCGACAATATGAGAACAAAACAATAATAAACATTTTAACAATGACAGTAATGTAGAAAATATACATAAATTCAAGTTGTGCGTCGTATCCGTCGTCCCTGACTAACTACGTTTAAAAAAAATTGAGAATGAAATATGATATATTGTTACTAGAAAGGGGTGACTAAGGGGGGAGGGAGTATATAATAAAGAAAGACATACTGCACCGACGCTAAATAAATTGAGATAATGTTTTACGGCCGGTTACAATAACGTATCTACCTTTAACCGTCAAATTAGTTACCAACAGTAGCTGAAACGTCATGTTTTAAAGGCAAATATGACGTTTCAGCTACTGTTGGTAGTTACTTTGACAGTTGATTAAAAGTAGAAACGTTATTGAGACGGGCTGTTAATCGGTATCCTTGGCAAGAGCAAACTGTTATCAGCCATTTAAAATTGTAAATAGCCTGGGAAGTAAAAAAAACGTTATTTCTCGAAACTTTAAATAAATGTTCGAATAACAGATGCCGATTTGCATTAATCGCTCAATAACGCCATGTGACATTGAGATGGAGATTTCCGTGGTCTAATGGTATTGCTCTTATGATACCACGGTATGTACATGTATGGTATAAATACGTATCGTGTTATTACCAGGTCAACACAGGAGATTGATGAGAGTCTATGGTAATGGGCAAAAAAATACAGAAGATCTAATCCACAAAAAAATACAAACGACTTCCAAATAAAAAAAAACAGTACAAATTACTTAAACTAAAAATAACTTTTATTTCGGAAGTCGGTTTTTTGTCGTTACTTCGTATACACCGACTTCCAATATTTAAGTTATTTTATACTTTGTAGTGTTTTTTTTATTATTTGGAAGTCGGTTGTATTTGTTTTTAGTTTTTAAACCACTGGAAGATCACATTAAAGCAAAACACGCAATTTCGTCTACTTGGATGATATATTTTCTATTTCCTCCAGCTATTTTGATTTAAAAACCAAACTACTCAACCGATTTTGATGAAATTTCTATGAGACCAATTAGAACGTTTATCACATAAAAAAGATTTTTTTAAATCGGTTCATAAATGACGGAGATATGAGGTAAAAAAACAAAAAAAAAAAAAAAACAACCGAATTGAGAACCTCCTTTTTTTGAAGTCTGTCTAAAAATTACAACGCTACATGGTAAATCACAAGACTACTCCACATAAAAATCTTAAACCAAACCGAGTACCTACTCGTCAAGATGATAAATTGACATACATAACGAAATACACTACAAAATGCCAATTTCCAAAAGATATGCTTAGTGAAATGGTCCATATTTACAAAAACAACGTGTTTGTGGACATGAACCTTTTATCGAACATTTAGATCGATGGTTGATTATGGGACCTATGCGATTGTGGAGGAATCTCGGCGCCTCCGGCCTGACGTCATGGCGATTGAAACGAATTATTTGTTTTACGTGAAGATTTGTTTGTTGAGCCAACAGCGGTATGCAGTAGCCATGCATAAAAGTAGTTTATTATTTTGACAACACATAAGACGAATGTCCGGCGTATCGGCTCATGGAGGTCTTTTAATTTTGGTTAATTCTAGAGATTTTATTAGACTGGCGGACGTCACGCGGTTTCACCCGCATAGTTCCCGTTCCCGTGGGAGTACGGGGATAAAATATCGCCTACGTTACTCGCTGATAATGTAGCTATCCATTGCTGATAGAATTTTTCAAATCGGTCCAGTAGTTTTTAAGTTTATTCGTTACATACAAAAATACAAATCTTTCCTCTTTATAATATTAAGTATAACTATATTAGTATAGACTAATAATGGTTAGAAACAGAAGCTTTTAATGAGTCAGCTGTTGCTAGAGTCATTATCATTTATTATCTCATCGTTTGGACAGGTGATGGATGACCTTGCTATTTACGTAATACGTAATGTAAAATGCATGTCATGTAAAACATAAGATAATTTGTATAATATTTGAATTATAATGTTCAAAGCGTCAGGTGATATTGAAGCAGGACAGTACTGTTGAATGTGGCTGTAGGAAAAACGAGAACATTCAACGAGATGACAGATTGTGTCAAAACAATTAAATCAAAAATTGTAACACAAAATAAATGTATGGCTCAACTTAGTGATGGCGCATTCATAATTGTGTCACCACAGTGACGACTGGTCGTGCCAATATTGAGATGGAGCGTACTTTTTTTTTATGGATGGGAAATCATTCAAATCATCAAATGACTTCTTCCGCTCTGGGTGGAGCGGAAGGGCGTGTCAGACTCTTACTGACTAAAACCCATCCGTGTTCCTCCTAAAGCCCTTTGCGTTCCGGGGCCGCGGTGACTCTTTCGAACAAATTCCGCAATTCCGGCCGGGGATCGCCCTGCGACTCCCGACGCCCGGGGCGTCTTCTCCTGAAGGGGCGGTTGGGGCGAAGGCCTTGCCTTTCCCTCGCGCGGCCCGGCCTCCTCCTTCGCTAGCATAGATGGAGCGTACTTACTGAATTTGTTTGTTTAACTTAAAACCCTTAGCCCTAAACTACCTGCCAGGGTTGCGGATTTTTTTCGAAAGAGTCACCGCGGCCCAGGAACGCAAAGGGCTTTAGGAGGAACACGGATGGGTTTTAGTCAGTAAGAGTCTGACACGCCCTTCCGCTCCACCCAGAGCGGAAGAAGTCATTTGATGATTTCCCATCCTTAAAAAAAAACAGCCCTAAGCTAGTGGTTATAGTGAAGACTACGTAGATGGCGTATGAAAGAGCAAGACCGCTGCAGCCTCCAAATACCCTGTGATAAGGGAGAATTATGACAAGGAAACAGTAGGTCATTATAACACCGTGTCTGACTATAATACCGTCGACCATAAAGGCCGAATCGGATGACCGCAGGCTGCAGGGTCAATTCCATGCAAAGCGGATCCTGGCAACAGGCCAAGAGACGCAACGTTGAAAAATAATGAATAAGAGGCTTAAAATGTTTCTGAAGTTTTCCACTTCAAAATTAAAGACCGCCAAGCAGAATGTCCTCTTACGACCGGTTTCAATGACGTATCTACCTTTAACCTACTGTCAAATTAGCTACCAACAGTAGCTGAAACGTCATGTCTGCCTTACGTTATTGAGACCGGCCGTTAGAAAGAAGCTGGTATCTTTATAGACTGATGATAAAGAGTATTTATAAATGCGATAGGCGAGAACTGTATGCTTTTGCTGGTACGCAGATTTTCAAGTCCGGAGTGAATCGGTTACTTCTAGACAAGCGTGATCTATCGTCGACCACATCATCGCTCTCCTTCAGGTGAGATTGAAGTCAAACGCGAGCCTAATAATTATATTAAAATTTCATCATCTGCCTAGCCTTTTCCCAATTATATTGGGGTCGGCTTCCAGTCAAACCGGGTTCAGCTCAGTATTTTTACGTGAAGCGGCTGCCTACCAGACCTCCACAACCCATTAACTGGGTAGGTAACACAGTACTCCTTGGTAAGACTGGTGTCAAATTTTCTGGCTTCTGACTATCCGTAACGACTGCCAAAAAGCCCCGGTCCCGGCTGTTATTTGTAGATCACAAATAACAGCCGGGACCGGGGCTCGCTTTCGACTACTGTCTCGACGGATGGAAAGCGATGATGTGGTCGAAGATGGAACACGCTTGACTAGAAGTAACCTATTCAATCTTGACTTGAAGACCCCCAGGTTGTAGACTGTAGCTATCAGGAAACACTGACTCCGGCAGGGAATTCCATTCCTTAGCTAGGGCTACGGAATTTGTTCGAAAGAGTCACCGCGGCCCTGGAACGCAAAGGGCATTAGGAGGAACACGGATGGGTTTTAGTCAGTAAGAGTATGACACTCCCTTTCGACCTGCCCGGAGCGGAAGGGGGGGTCCACCCTTAAAAAAAGAACTGTAGGCGTTCTACTAACTGCTATCAGCTCCATCTTAACCACCGCGCAAAAACATAACCTTACTAAATCAACGTTCGTCAACTTCCTTATCTGTCAAGTGATTATCATTCATACCAGCGTACCGCCAAATGTTTTATTTACTAGTGCTGTACCTACGTCGGATTACAATCGATACTGCTCGCTTCCCTATGCCGATTATCGGTTGTGCTTGCTGAATTATAATTGGGAGTTGACATCTTATCATGTTCGTTTTGGAATGAAACTTGACGTAATATAAAAGTTTCCAAATCGACAGCAAACAAAGACAGAGTCACTTGGGTAAATAGTTCTTCAAGAGAGCTAGCTTTGTGAAAGAAGACTTTACTGGATACATATAGCAATATAACATTAACATTATTGGTGTTAGTAAACAACACACACATTTTTAAGAACAAACAGAAATGCCAAGCGAAAACTTCACCAACATTGAAAACATTGCATGTGCCCGGGCCCCTTCTTGCAATTTCTTAGTTTGACATCAATCGACAGTCTGCAGCCGCGTCTACACAGCGTGGCGCACCCATCAAGCCGCCACCATCGCTCCACCCATAAACGTGAAGCCGCGCAAGCGCAACGACATCCGCGATCTTTTAAACCGAGACCTAAAAACACAGCAAGAAAACACTAACCAGTCGGACTTCTAATAAATCCACATAGCACATATTTTCCCAGAAGCCGGAGCCAGATAATTAACAAACATAATTGTGACCAACGATCTCCTTAAACGCGTACGGCGCGTACAAAAAGGTGCGCTCGCGCAAGTGTGCAAGCAGGCCACCCGGTTACCGAGTTGGCAGAACCTAGAATGTCTAGCGCATATTGCCTAGATACGGCCCAGCCTAGACTTGTGTGAAACGCATGACACACATTAACGCAAGTTAATAACAGTCGTGTGTAAGTGTACCGGCGACGGCGGTGGGACTTGAGTGGTCCTTGTGAGTGCGCACAATAGGTGCACGAAGAGTTTAGGAGCGACAGGTGCCGCGAAAGTGTGAAAGCTATGATAAAAATCAGTCCTCGAGAGGAGCTGCAGCCTACTTGTTGCGGCACTAATGTTTATTAATATCGTTGATTAACATTTATGGTAATCCCATTGGTCCCGTTGGCTCAGCCAGGGCTGAATCGACATCGTCAGTCGGGTATGCGGCCAACGCATCGCTCCTATGATGAAGTGTTTTGATTAAAATAGTAACTTGTTAAATGTTTAAATTGGTCAATGAATACGAAGAGTCAAAGAAGACCACTAATTTATGCAACAAATAGGCGCCTTTTAAGTGTTCTACTCGTTACACAACAAATGTTTCCAAATTTGAAAAAAAAAAAAAAAACAGTGAAGAACAGGGCTATTGCACAAAATCTTCGCCAACTAATTTGTGCTATAAGCTGGCAGGTACAATTTCCATCTCCTACTAAAATCCAAACAAAAAGGACCAATTCTTTAAAACAATCGCCAAATACAAATTAGCAGAGCGAAGTTCTCGCAAAAACACCAGGAAACGACGTACTGATTTAAAAGTTGAGCAAAAAACAGGTGCTAACGATCTAGGACCGATTTGGAATAAGGCGAGCCACGCGGAAATAACTGAGATTAATTGAAGTGGCATAAGCTCATACCATAAAGTCATAGGAGTACTAGGCTCTCATACATAGGTCGAGAAGAAGTTATGCTTCATGTCCAACACACTCTGAGCAATCAGCCCTGGTGATTAGCAATTCATTATAGCATGTTTAAATAACGTTACTAATAATAAAGTTCTGTACCTATGTCTGTTCTGTGGCAAATATTTTTTTCTTTGTAAAAGTTTTTTTTTTTTTGGGAGTGCGTCCTTTCTTCCTTCGACAAGAATTAAGACCAGCTAATGACCTGGGGCAAGGCCTCTCACAAGGTGGACCGATGATCTGGTAAAAGCCGCAGAAATCCTGGATGTGAGTCGCCCGGAACCGGTCGATGTGGCGATGTGTGGGCACTTGAGGGAGGCCTATTTCCAGCAGTGGGATTTGGGATGATAGACAGACTGCCACGCACACAAACTGCATTCAATAAGCATTCAAATCATAACAATGTTAGGATTCATACCAGTTTGAGTTTAATACAAAAACCGTTCTGATAAGAAAGTCATTAAAAATATAAACTACTGCAGTCAAATAATTGAGTATGTAGAATGTTACACTATAACTCATAAAGAATACTTGACATTAATGATGAAGGCATAAAATATGTAGGTATAGTTAAATACTACACTTGCGCATAGTAGTTCGCGACCGGGAGCATTCATTTTCGCGACTCCTTGGCGAACTAGTTCGCTCTTTTAGTTCACCAGCTCCGGAAATTTTTCGAAGCGGGAGTTGACTGAGCTAGTGAGCAGAGACAAAGACAGATCTTTCGCGATCTTTGCAGTTTGCTTCTGCACGCGTACTTTTGTTTGTAACGAAGTTATTTATTACTGTAGTATTTTTATAGATAGTTCAATATAGAAAATTGCTTATAAAATATCCTAAATTACGTATTTATTCTAAATTTGTAAAAAGTAGCTTGTATATTGCATTGCGCATAGCGCATCAGTGAGTAAGTGAGCGGTGACGCAACTAGGTCGGGCAGCTCCTTGCTCCCGCTCATTCTCGCTATACAATTAGGTCGGTCATATTGAAGGAACTAACGAACTGAAGAGCGGTTTATCTGAGACCTAGTTCGCGTAGTTCGCAATGGGAGCGCTCTTATGAACTAGTTAGCTAGCGAACTACACAAGACTATTAAGTACCGTTAGTGTGCAACAAGTCTGTGTGCCCTTTAGCACAAAAAAGGAATCGTCTATCAGTTTTCTATCGACTATGTATGAATTGGAACCAGTTTGATACATTGTAACGAAGTTTTTGTGCACAATCTTTGATTAATATGATACCGACATGTTTCGCAAGAAATAATGAGCATTAACCGATAGAAAAACGGGATGGCAAAAATCTTCTGACTGCCCAGGAAAGCCCAACTTGGAGACCACCTGCTAGGCCAAAGGTTGGGCTACCCCGCGAGGTAAATGCGTAGCGCAAATTAACACATGCAATGGCAATGATTTCATTATGAACTCGGAATTATTCATTGCGTTCTTTACGTCGTTGAGAAGACGAATTTTTAAATCCTATCCTTTGATGAGCAGTACCTAACTTAGAAATGAAGTAAACTGCTACCAGCACAACGACCCTTGCACCAAAATAGATTGTTCCTACCGTCGCATTTAAATTCAATTGTTTTGCTACAATAACATGCATAGTTATTTGCACAATCAAAACCCATTTAAATAGGAATTTGTGCACGCAGCTATCGGGAGCAATAACCTATTTTACTGCACATATCGATAACGCTTCTCGATAACAGCACTGTTTCTCGATATGACTTTGACGTTTGACCTAAAATGTATTCGATTTGATGTTTGTTTGTAGTCTATGGATAGTGTTTGTTCGGTTAGAGCTGGTTGCCATAGAAGCATGCACACACCCGCCCCTATTCCCAACAAATTCACCTCCTGAGAGCCAGAATAAACAGAGGCGACCAGAAAAAATGCCGAGTTCGATGAGTCCCAGAGAATCGATGCAACTAGCCGGAAGGTAAAGCAACTAATGAGCAGTATACCCTGAGGCTAAGTGAGACAACGATCTTATCAGGGTGGATGATAGCATTAAGATGAGATGAGAGTACCCGAGGACCGGGTTGAATCTTGACAGTACAGCATACTTTTTTAATCTTGGTAGGTTTGCGGTTGACCACAATCGTACCTGATGGTTAGCAAAGATGTGGTCGAGGATGGAACACGCTTGCCTAGAAGTAACCTATTCACTCTTGTCTTAAAGACCCCCACTTCTTAGCTGTACGCACAATGAAAGTAGTCCCAAAACGATCGAGTTTCTAATCTAATGACTGATGGAGCTTTGTCCAGCTGAGATTATTTTGGCTGCTTCTATTCGCCCTTATTCCATCTGGGTTATTTTATTTTATTTATTTATTAGGCTCACCAGCAATTGTTAACACCAAAAATATTACAAAATACTCAGCATAAAACAATGGTGTATTGTTACAATTTAATACAGGTAAGCACCACATGTGCCAAAATGATAATGGGCTAAAAACTTTAACTTAATTGTAGAAATAATTTATTCGGTTAGGTTAGTATTCTTCAACTGTTTCTATAAAATTAAGCGTCGTAAAGCGACTAGTTAAACAAATTTAACGCATAATTAAACGTGTGCCCAGTTGCCCACACAATATACTTACATAAGTATTTATGTGACGGTTGGCAACACGCAAACATGGCGGACGTATATTGATACAAACAGTTCCCTTGGCTCTTTGACTGATTCATACTTGGCAGAATAGCGTAGCAACTAGGATCGAATTAGTTGACAAAGATGGCTTTGAGTTAGTCCTATTTGTTTTGCATGATTATAGGGGAAATCAATGTTAATAACTCTTAAAACCTCTACCTTCACGAGCTTAAGACTCCAATTATTATCCTTAGACCCCGTTTTTGGTATCGATAATTCACATAAATCACATAGTTGCAAACATTTTGATCGTGTTAAAAAAAAATTTATTTGAAGACAGTATATCAGGTATCCCCACAAGACAAAATATGCTGTCTAACGCTGGTCTTCCAATAAACCTTGAAGTCAAAGTCAAAGCATTTATTTCAAATA
Source organism: Mamestra configurata (assembly GCA_002192655.3). Taxonomy (NCBI): domain Eukaryota; kingdom Metazoa; phylum Arthropoda; class Insecta; order Lepidoptera; family Noctuidae; genus Mamestra; species Mamestra configurata. The sequence goes on along the minus strand of NDFZ01004960.1, from coordinate 49,778 downwards.
AACCATTATGAGGTACTTTTGAATCATCAAAGTCAGTCCGTCAAAAACATGAAGCTATTTGCACGTTCCAAAGCGTAGATTTCTATGGAGAAGAAAGTGCAAGAAACTCCACGGACACTCTTTTAAATCATTTTATGTTTACAAAAATCCTGGTTACATTACGTTGATTCTATATATGAGAACAAAGTATAATATATAAACGCACCTACTTCCTAATATGTAGAAAAATAAATTAAAAAGGTACTTTACCAAAACCATAGCAGCACGCAATGGCTTACATGACGATCACTCTGGTATTTGCAATTCATTGTATTTACCTGTAAAGGAAAACAAACAAATTATTATCATTGTTGTAATAATTACACGATAACAACAGTTATTACTTTTGATACGTAATTAGCTTTTGCCCGTGACTTCGTACGCGCATATCCCGTTTTTTCCGGTTCACGTATAGCCTATCTATAGCCTTCCTAACGAATGTGGCTATCATATAAAAACATAATAAAAACATAATTTTTCAAATCCGACTGGTAGTTCAAGAGATTAGCACGTTCAAACATACTAGCTGACCCACGTGACTTCACCCGCTCTGGGTGGAGAGCGGAAGGGCGTGTCAGACTCTTACTGACTAAAACCCATCCGTGTTCCTTCTAAAGCCCTTTGCGTTCCAGGGCCGCGGTGACTCTTTCGAACAAATTCCGCAACCCTGGCAGGTTATTATTACTACTTAAGGATTTATTTTAAAATTTGCTTTTTCCCGCGGTTCAGCATGCACTTTTCGCGCATCCAATATTCTAATTGAATGTCTTCTTATCTTTTAATGTTATTGGTAGGTAGGTACTTAGGAATTGTATATAATTCAATGTTTATAGTTAGGTACTGTTTTGCGGACTGATTCATGTTTAAAGATAAATCTAAATTAATTAATCGTTTTAGCAATGATTATGAGTACCTAAATGGACACACAATACAATAATATCTATAATAATATATCTCGGGACAACTCACACACGGTCATCCGATCCCAAACTAGGCAGAGCCTGTGCTATGGCAACCAGACAACTGATAAACATACTTATATATTTCTAAATACATACATATTATAGACAAATTACACCCAGACACAGAACAAATGATCCTCATCACACAAAGATTTGTCCTGGGTGGGAATCGAACCCACGACCTCCGGCTTAGCAGTCAGGGTCACTAACCACTCGACCAACAGACCAGTCAATATTGTGTGATTTCCCTAATAGTAATTTAAATGCGTGGTAACTAACTACATATAATTCTCCTAGTTCATTTTACGTTTAGTTTTTCGTACAATGTTCAAAAACCAACCTAAAAATAACCTTTATGAATTTCAAAATAATCAAGTTATAATTAAATTATAGAAATACTGACGTCATAATAAACAAACTAAAGCAGGTAGATAACATTTGGCCTATATTGACGAAACACGGCCACAATCCAAAAGAATCAAGTGAAGGAAATTCAAAGACCAACCATTGCTTGAAATGTTTAAAAAGTCGTCTGCCGGACATCGCAAATAACACAATGATCGTTGTTGAACTGTAAAAATGAAAATCATTACCATAGATAATTAACACAGAGATACGTAAAGAGGATCAATAACAAACCTATCATCAATGCAATCAGATACATACGCAATCAAATATGTACCTTGCTCAAATATGAATAAGATAGGTATTCTCAGTTCTAGATAAAAGTATTCCTGATAATAATCATTGGTCCTCCTTGTTATGTGATACAATGATAATGGCTGCATAAAACAAGTACTTACTCGTATTCAATACTTTCCACCATGTGTGACTAACCGTACTCGTATAAAACCAGTTTATGATTCAAAATAAGTGAATCGCTCCGGAGAAATCTTTTATGTTTGCAGGTTTAATAAAGTGATCGCAAATAAAAACATGAAGTTTACAACGTTTTGGAAAAGCGTACAACTGTTACTTGCAGATTGAATGACCTGAAGACCACATGACCAGACAAGTCCTGAGTATCGACATGCAGCCACCATCTGTCTAGCCTTTTCGGTGGTAACACGGTACTTCTTGGCAAGACTGGTGTCAGATTTTCTGGTTTCTGATAATCCGTAAACCTGGCAAAGATCTCCAAATGACAGCCGGGACCAACGGCTTAACCTTAACAGGTATTCAGCTGAATCCGGTTTGACTGGAAGCCGACCCCAATTTAGTTGGAAAAAAAGGTTGGGCAGATGATCATTTATTTAATTTCAATATTTTAACAGAACAACTCCTCCTACGAGGCTCATTCACGGCTCAGAAAATCCTGAACGAATCAGTGAAACTGCTGTCTAATCTTTCGTTAGATAATGTAACTGGCTGAAATACTAACGACCAGTTATAATTACAGCAAGACTTGAGAACAGATTGAATAATCTTGTAAAACTTTCAGAATTATGAAGAGCAAAAACACTAAACGTTTCCAAACATCTTTTATAATGCGCACAGCAAAGGAGTGAAACTCTCTGCCTGCGTCTGTGTTTCCGAACGCATACAACCCTTATCTCTTCAAAATTAGAGTGAACAGGCTTCTTCTGGGTAAGCTCGCTCCATCGTCGACTTTGTCTCTGTCATCTATGACATAGACTAGAGTCAAGAGTAAACCCACTTAAATCCTACTAATATATATAAACGCGAAAGTTTGTAAGTATGGATGGATGGATGTTTGTTACTCTTTCACGCAAAAACTACCGAATGAATTTTGAAGAAATTTGGCACAGTGGTAGATTATAGTCTGGAATAACACATTGGATACTTTTTATCCCGGGAATATGTTCCCTTGGGATAATTTTCGACAATCACGCGGGCATCATCAATGAATCAGTAAAAAATAAATAAAAAAGAGAATGAATAATTTGCTAGCGTTACAGTATATCTTCTGACCCCGTTTGATACAATGTTACGAATCTAGATTTTTGTAAACAAGTAAAATTTTATAAGTAGTAACTCTAGACAATGTAGGTCGATTTGAAACGCAGTTACTTGCAATGTATTTCATGCTTTACATTTTTCTATCTACAATTTGAAAATTCAAATCAAATTACAACTCATTTATTCAAATTAGGCTGAGCGCCACTTTTTTATATATGTCACCGGAAAATAGCAAACTCCGTAAGGTTATAAAATAACTTGAGAGATTGTAAACTCTCGATAAATTGTCAACTGAACATTTGGAATCCTATTTTACGCATAAAAATTTGATAGTCTATAACCTCGCGGAGTCATTCCGAGAAATTGTGGACTGACATAAACTGGCGACCAACCAGCTGTCTGGTCTACAATTTATCTGTTTTGGTGTGATAGTTAAATTGGAAACTTGGCCCTTCATCGGTCTTTGTTTTCTCTGAATAGACCAATGAGAGCCTTGGTTTCAGGATTGGTATTCTACTCCGTATCACCTACGGACTTACGATTAGTCCCGAACCCGAATTAAGAATGAATGACAACAAGATTTGACAGTAACTGTCAAATCGTGTTGTTATTAATTCTTAGTGGTTAGGTGATACGGAGTAGAATACGCCCGCAACTAAGCCCGAAACTACGGACTTCGGGCTTAGGGAGTAGCCCCCCTGTTGCAATGTAGTCTACCTGTCCTTATCCTCTACCATACAATATCCAGGAACAAGTCTTCCTCATTATTTCGAACTTCAAACCGATTCGCAAAAAGTTGCACTCAGACGCGGCGAAAATTACAAATCGCGTGATCGTCGATAAAAGGTCGCAGTAGTTTATGTAAGCAAGCGAAAGTGAAATTTTCGCAGAGCTGCGCGCGACCCGCACCGTGCGTTAAGGCGACACACTCGTCTGAAAAGAATGCGAAAGTCTGTACATTGCCTAACGGCGAAAATTTATGCGACATATTGTGAGTTATTTATCCTTGAATTGTTGGAACTTGCTGCGGGTAATGTTTTATCGTAAAGGGAAATGTTTGGACTAAATTGACGGAAATGCACTGCATTTTGTTATCGATCGGTGTTAACATGAATAAATAGCCAGCAGAACCTGGCCTACTTCATAAAACAAAGACCTACATACTTACAGGCCATAACATCTTTATCACGATACCGATTACAAAACAAATTGATTATTTTTCTGTTTTTCGCGTACATAATGCGTTGCGGTCGGAAACAGTGTCGGTCGCAATTATCTTGCGCTGATAACTTCGAATAGAGGGGTCTTTGCCCTTGGGAGCCAATAGACTCGCTGTGGAGCGAAAATAGCCAGTTACAATTACCTAAGTACCACAGTAATTGCTTCATTTGGTGTCGGGTAACCAGTCAACAGTGGACCGTATTGGCTGGACAAAGTACAGACTCGAGTGTTGTTCAATCAAGGCCGTGGAAAGAGGCAAAATTGTTTATATGTTTGTAAAACGTAATCCCTGTAAGTACTCATCCGATAACGAAGTTCTTACACTGACGAAAAGTTACACTATAACTAAGTATGATAGGCTTTTGGCACCGGATAATTGTACTGTTTGGTGATAACCGACACATCAGTCAAAGTCAGTACAATGTAGCTTTTTCCGCAATTTCACTCCCCCAAGTTTCGCCACATCGACCAATTCTGTGCGTCTCTAAAATACACATTTTATCATCATCATCATCAGTCAAAAGACGTCCACTGCTGGACATAGGCGTCCCTCAAAGGCGAGGGTTGCCATAATCGCCATGCTTGGTAGTTGGGCGGTTGGCGATCGCAGTGTAGCTGTTGCAATGCACAGAGAATGCTGCTGCCCCCCATTCTTTGGCGAGTCCCTTAGTCACCTGTTACGACACCGACGGGAAGTGATGCGATAGTGCTATTATTTTACGCCCGACACCATACAGATACATTACGATGTATTTACTGTATCAGTGATTGTGAAAAGTGGCTTCAAGAGAAAACCTTGAAACTCGCAGTGAGCAAGAAGGAGATATCACTGCTCATTCCTACTCTGTTTGAAAATAAGTTTTGCCTTGTAGAGGGAAAAATACAGGCTGATATGACGTGGTAGGTACTTCGATCATTTGTGGCCTTCTGAGGTTTGTTTTCATACGAAAGTGATAGCATTTTAACAGATACGTATTGTTTATGTTCAGTTATGTTAGTTAATATGCTGTATGGCAACAGTAATCTTACGGATATAAATATGTATGCGTTATTTTGAAGGTTATACTTACTATCAGTAAGTATTATTATAAAATACAGACAACTTTTTGCCTAATTTATGGTCTCAAAGCCTCTAGACACATTATGTTAGACACAGCCATCAAAATGAAGACACGGGCCACTTCAAGAGCAAGTTCTACAGTGGGCTTAATGCGAGTTTTAACGTTCTCGATCGCGTTAGCGTAAACGTCAATTTGTATTGAAACTGTATAAGCGCCGCCTGGTGACAGCAACGGTAAACCTTTTTGTCTCCATACAATTTGACATAAGCGAACGTTTACGTTAACGCGATCGAGTACGTTAAAAAACTCACACTAAGCCCTCTGAATTTCAAAGCTGTTACGAAACAGATCAGTTAAGAAACTTTTATGCGAAGGTAGATGTTATAAAAACTCAGGTATGAATAGTAGGACAGCGCTTCGCCTTAACTGATGTCTGCTAGAGAAATTCCCCTTGAAAAGCGAAAGGCACACATCACGTGTTTCTCGTTCGATGGTCGGTAGGTAGGTGGCTTCTCAACGACAACCAGTTTGCAACCCAAACCAGTAGAAAGGTATCAAGGTAACCGACGATAACTTTTGTATACACACAGAATTGAGAACGTTGTTCTTTGAATCGTCAATCCCACAATCCCTTAAGACGCATTGGTTAAAGACCAGTGCGTCCGACTCGTGATGACTTACGGAGCCGAAACTTGGACACTCACCATAGGCCTAGTCCACAAATTCCAAGGTTGCTCAGCGTGCAATGGAGAGAGCAATGCTCGGGATTTCCTTGGGGATAGAATTCGCAACGAAGTCATTCGTCAGAGAACTAAAGTCGGTGACTTTAGTTCAACTATAAACTAAAGTCGGTGACTTTAGTTCTCATTGTTTGTGTAACGAACATAAATTATTTTACATTTTTCTTTCTTACAAAGTACGAGTCCCGATAATAATGATATTGATTTCCTTATCTTTGTGCAAGAAAGACCTGCATTATGGGATAAAACACACCGTGCGGCGCCGCGCCCACACCGCGGTAATCAATGTTTGGCTGCGGTACCGCACCGCCCCATTGTGTCGCCCTATACCTAGCTCGAACTCATTAGTCATTATTACGGTACGGCGCCGCATCGCACCCTCAATGCATCGTGTGGCTTCGCCCTAACTCAGTTGTCTCATGATAGTTTGAGCACAAAACATAAAACAAACATTCGATTAATTACTTTGAAATGTATTGAAAATGAAAAACAAATAAACATGCTTAATTATTTATTGTTGTTCAACTTATACGTCTTTTTAACACGAAACCCTACCAAGTTACGTTGTTATGTTAGCTGTGTAAATATTTATTTTGTTTACAATCTACAATAAATAAAACTATCATGTGTCGTTAGTTACATTGTTGTTTAAAACCAGTTTTGAGAGGACATGTCGTACTGTAATTTATAGTTGAATTAGCTTTTAGCCCGCAACTTCGTACGCGCATATCCCATTTTTAGTAGAAATTTCGGGACGAATTATACACCTTAACTTTCCTCATGAAAATCGGTGCAATAGTTTTTGAGTTTATCGCGAACGGACAGACAGACGCGACGCGGCGGAGGTTTTTGTTTTTGTGTATATGTAGTGAATAAGTCTTCAAAAATTGTAATCTTATTTGTACATCTTTTGTTGGAGGTCCTTAATCGGTTCAAAATAAACAAGACCGATTTAAGATTTTAGTTAATTTATTAAACTAGATGACGCCAGTGTTTCCCTCGGTTATTCCCGTTCGCCACCGCCAGTATTGCCCCCTCCGGTGGCGACTGGGAATTATTCTAAAAAAATATCCCAGTCGCCACCTCCGGGTGGCAAACGGGAATGTTGGTCAGTAAAAATCCCAGTGGCCACCCCTAATAATAGTTAAAATAAATGCTATATCTTTATATTTTTTTGGAATGATTTTAAAATAATTACCGACGTCACAGAATGTTTAAAGTAAATGAATTGTTTAGTTAGGTACCTTAACCGTTTGATTTAACCCTACGTACTTCTATTTTTTAATCAGAAATTTAATAAAATTAACATTCTTTGTCATTCCAAAAAAAAAATAAAGATAATAGGTAGCATACCTAGTTTTTATGTTAACTATATTTAGGGGTGGCCACTGGGATTTTTACTACCAACAATCCCGCTTGCCCCCGGAGGTGGCGACTGGGATATTTTTTTAGAATAATTCCCAGTCGCCACCGGAGGGGGCAATACTGGCGGTGGCGAACGGGAATAACCG
>NDFZ01004960.1:0-41942 GCA_002192655.3 Mamestra configurata | reverse complement strand
GGCGCGTTGCCATAACCGCCACGCTTGGCAGGCGGGTTGGCGATCGCAGTGTAGCTTTTGTAATGCACAGAGAATGCTGCTGCCCATTCTCCGGTTCATCACGGTGAAATATTTACAGAATAGACCGGCTGAGGTCACTCTCTTTTAACACCCATGCAATGGTAAACATGTAACGGTCAAATACAGTCAAATCATAAAGACTCAAAGCATTTATTTCAATTAGACCATTTACAGGCACTTTTTAACTGTCAAGGTCGGTCGGTATAAAAGATGAAGCTCTTTGCACGTTCCAAAGCGTAGATTCTCTATGGAAAAGAACATAAGAAAACCATATAGGTTAATGTCTGAGGTGGTCTTTTCGCTACATATCTGCTTGCAATACAAGTCTACTGATGTTAGGTATTTGCTGTGAGTTTGTTGCGCCACTTCTTCTTTCCAGATAAAACACTAGGAAGTGGTGACGGGGGACTGTCTTTATGTAGAACTTTGACGTTTAAAAGTGCTGGCACTCAGCGTAATTTGAATAAATGACTTTTTAATAAATATCTAAAATAATAATAATATCTTGGGACAACTTACACACGGTCATCCGATCCCAAACTAGGCAGATCCTGTGCTATGGCAACCAGACAACTGATAAACATACTTGTATATTTCTAAATACATACATATTATAGACAAATTAAGTACACCCAGACACAGAACAAATGATCATGCTCATCACACAAAGATTTGTCCTGGGTGAGATGTGGTTCCAAACATGTAAGTAATATCAAACAGATCCGGAAATGTTATCACTAACAGAATAATAATTAGGTATGTTGTGGTATCGTATTTTATTACTTTTTGTATTGATTTAAAAACTGACCTCGGAATTTAAATCTTGGCCCTATCAGCAGCGCCAACCGTATTATCATTTTTTTCGATTAACTACGTCAGATAAATTCGGTTTAATTAACAACTTTACGTACATTGTATGTTTTATGATAAAAGCAGGCCGAGCTCCTTTGCAACTTAAGGTTTGTACAGACAAGCACAACAAGAGAAGGGTAATTAACCGACTTCAAAAAAAGGAGGAGGTTCGACCGTGTAGTTTTTTTTTTTACAAACAGAGGACTTCGTGGGTTAATAATAACAGCCCCATGGGTCGATCTTCAAGGTTAAGCAATGCTTGCCGAGGTCGGTCTGTGGATGGGTGACCATCCGCAGACACTGGGGGTCCCTGTCCTGGTAGCACCTGAAGTGGTCTGCATGTATGTATGAATGTGTGTTAAGACGTTTCAATTTCATTTTTGTTTTCTATTTTTTTCATTAAATTATTTATTTTTACTTGGCTATAACTTTTTTTCCACAGCGATTCGAGATTTGTCGCCATAGTAAAAGTTGTAGAGAATAAAAAAATCTTTCGACATATCGCTTAGCGTTATTGATCATTAGGCTGAATTGCCCGTCCTCCTTTGGCTTGGTTATCGCCTAAAAGCGTTTATTCCTCACGATGTTTCATACTAACTTTCAAGTCTTTCTTGCAATTGAATAAGAAAACAGCGGATTTTTTTGTATGGTCAATACACACACTAAAAATAATTAAATTCCCCTATTCCATAGACATTTACTGTGTATCCACGTTTTATATAAACTTTTTATTCTAACTATAGCAACAAGTATGTGACAGTAAACATCTTCTATAAATGACAGGTCAAGATTTTTTTCCCACCATATCTACAAGCAAAATACCTTAATAAAATAATACGACAACGGCTGAAATTTCACACAAAATCATAACGATAGTAGGTCATGCATTTTAGCGGTTACCTTCTTAAAGTACCGTTGCAGATACAGGAACATTTGGTTCAGTAGCTACCTACTGGCTGTGGTAAGTCATGAGTCACTGATGATAAGAGCAATGACCTGTATTACCTCATTATTATATTCTTCCTAGCTTATAACCCAGATACTGAGAAACAAGCTGTAGGAAGAAGAAGAACTTCACCTGCCACCACCCGGATTTCTTTACTTATTAATATTTTCAATGGCAACGTCACACACGTGGTGTTCAGATATTTCGGTTATGGGTTTCGCTGACACATGTGTGGTGTTTTTCGCAAGGACTTAATGAAAATAGAGATGGCTCGCAGTCCGGTCACAACCAGGCCCAGGTGGATGGCGCGTTGTGTTCCACGCGCGCCTCAAAGAGATGTCAGCATAGGAGACGGGGCCCGCTAGGGCCAGAGCGGAAGAAGTCATTTGATGATTTCCTATCCCTAAAAAAAAAGGGTAGGCTGCTGACAACATACCCGTCTGATACTCAGTTTTAGTTCGGTTCTATCAAGAATATGACTCACGTTGGAGTGGCCCAAGTGCCCATACACCAGCTCACCGTTAAGGATCTGATGAATACCACTGACGCTGATTTTAATGTGGCCATTTACTGGGCCGAAATACTTGAAAATTTAACCATCGAGTCGAAAATATGGATGCAAGAAGCTTACCAATAAAACGATTAAAAGGAAACAGATATTTTAGAAGAAGCATCTTCCTACGTTAAGAGAGGCTAGCTGATTAGCTGGTGAACGCTTGAATCTAGTTACGTAGCAGTCCATAGTGGAAACTGGTTATGAATACCACCCACGAAGTTATAAGGCACGTTGTTTTTAACCGACTTCAAAAAAGGAAGAGGTTCTCAATTTGGTTTTTTTTAAATGTTTGTTACCTCATAACTCCGTAATTTATGAACAGATTAGAAACATTATTCTTTCATGTGAAAGGTTATACGTTCCGATTGGTCCCACAGAAATTTAATCAAAGGGCTCAGAGTTTGGTTTTTAAATCAAAATAGCTGGAGGAAATAGAAAATATATCATCCAAGTAAACGAAATTGCGTGTTTTGCTTTCCTGTGGTCGTGTTAGGTGTACCACTAAAAAATAGAAATAAAAAAACTTTTTTACAAAAAAATAAAAACCGACATCCAAATAAAATAAAAAAAACTACAAAGTATAAAATAACTTTAAATTCGGAAGTCAGTGTTAAAATACGAAGAAACAACCAAAAACATTGTTTGGAAGTCGGTTGTAATTTATCGATTGAGATCAAAACAAGGCGTTTAATCCTTAAACAACAACAGCTAATCTTTTATCGCAATCAGTTTAATTTAGTTGCATTTGAAAGACGATTTCTGAACGTAGATAGCTTAATCCTTTTCACATTGATCACGCAAATTACAGCCTGCCAGTGAGACGTCAGACATCACATAACAAACGAATCAATATATTTTTTTCTTGTAAATAATCTACTTTCTTTCTGTGAGTCTTCATTCAATCCAATTCCTTCTTTACGTAGTGAATGATAAGGCAGTATTTCCGTTGGATCGTGGTGTTTAGTTCACATGGCCGGTTTGCCATGCTAATCGCTGTAGCGGTAACCGAGACGGCCGGGGCTGATATCTAACGGTAAAGGATTGCTTGCTTCTCCGCGATACTTAACATTTCGACCGGATCATTCCGACACGCCTTCCGTAAAAGACCTACTGTTTTATGTTTATGTACGAGCTAAAATATAATTTTAAGTAGCCGAGTCAAGTTGCAGTTGACGGGATATGTAATTTAGTTTTTAAGGCGCGACGACGTCCGCGTGGAATAGTTACTTGGGGCAGACATTTTTATTTTAAGATTATGAAGTTTAGTAAATTTTCAGTCAATGCTACTGAACAGGGAAATAATAGATAGATATAGATAGTTTAGCAAATGTTCGACGTGATTCTTTAAATTGGCATAACTTTTTTATTTATGAACCGATTGTCATGATACAAAAACTAAAGCTTACCACAATGTATCAGTGAAAACCACATCTAAATCAGATAAGCTGTTTCTGAGATTAGCGTGCACAAACGCACAGATAAACAGACTTAAATTCTAACAATAATATTTTTTTCTCACATATCTTCCATGTACAGACAGCGATCCGTTACATTTTTATTTTATGTAAAGATAGGTGGTATTAATATGAAGTAATTTTATTATGATCTGTACTACTCTATTATTGAGGCCGAAAAAACAAAGAATGATGCCTTCAACAGATTACATAAAGACGTTTTTGTCTAAAAATAGTGCGAAAGATTAGATTGGAAAAGCAAAGATATGAGGCGAGTCTCATAATAATATTCAAATCATATCACGAGACGTGTTTTGGAGATGGTACTTAACTAAAAACATTGAGGATTTAATAATACCGTGAGACAGCCAGTGACTATTTCAAGAATATATCTAGATTGAAGTATAGTGTAAAAAAAGTTCTCTATCTCATTTTTAGGGTTCCGTACCCAAAGGGTAAAACGGGACCGTATTACTCCGTTGTCCGTCTGTCTGTCACCAGGCTGTATCTAATGAACCGTGATAGTTAGACAGTTCACAGATGATGTATTTCTGTTGCCGCTTTAACAACAGATACTAAAAAAACAGAATAAAATAAATATTTAAGGAGGCTTACATACAACAAACGTCATTTTCATTTGCTCGTTTTTGCTCGATGTTGATAACGGCAACAGGTAGACGCTTGAAATATGCACAGAATATTTAATTATATATTCACTTTAAAATAAATAATAACATTGAAATAAAACAAATATTTAGTGGGTCTCACATACCGTGTCTTCTTTGCCGTTTTTATAGATAATTGTACGGAACCCTTCGTGCGTGAGTCCGACACGCACTTGGCCGGTTTTCCACTGTCTACTAATTTCTTTGCTTACCTTATCTCAAGGATATAAAAAAAAGTAAACTTTTCGCTATTGGAATTCCAGATTTATTTTGTAAACAAAAAGTAAGTGTCAACGCGACAAGAACACGACACGACAATCGTACAAAATATTTTGCCATCAAATTCAGATCGATCGATTCGACTGGACTCGGTTAAGTTTTTCGCACTACTTATTAATTTCGCTGCGAACCGGAAAATTGTATGATTTTAAACTGACTTCAAAAAATGTGATTTTACCGCAAGGATTGAAAATAAGCATATTCAGCACTTTACTTACCTCTAATTTGTAAGTTAGGATTTACCGATGACGTCTCAAGTTCGCAGAAGATAAAATATGAGTAAGTAAGGAAGACAGTAAACAAAGTAATAGAAAAAGAAAATTGTGGTAAGGTACAATGTGTTGATGACGCGACGATGCAGTATGGGCCGATGTTACTTGTGCAAATAAGTCATCATCATCTCCCTGCCGTCTCGTTCTTTTCTTCCATTCTGTCCTGTCAGCCGTCACGCTATCACTAACTCCTTTTTCTTTCATATCACTTCTAACACAATCCATCCATTTTTTCTTTGGCCTCCCTCTCCCTGTCCATCTATCCACATTAATATTCATAACTCTTTTAGTTTCATGCGTTTCATCCCTCCTCTTCACATGACCATACCAAGATAAGCGGTTCCCTTTTAACTTTTCCGTTACTGGCGCCACTTTTAGGCGACCTCTAATGAACTCATTCCACACTTTATCCGTTCTCGATACTCTACACACCCATCTTGTGCAAATAAGATATAAAAACCGGCCAAGTACGTGTCGGACCTCGCAGTGTAGGGTTCCGTAGTTACCCGTCTCCTAAATCATGCCAGAAAAATAGTAAAAAAGTTCCGTACCCAAAGGGTAACCAACGGAACCCTATTACTAAGCCTCCGCTGTCCGTCCTTCCGTCCAACCCTCCGTCCGTCCATGTCTGTCGGGCTGTATCTCAAGAACATAGGCAGACAGTTGAAATTTTCAGAATATGTCTTTCTATTGCCTCTATAACAACAAATAATAAAAATTCCATTCAAGAAACGTTTATTGTATATATATTGGTTTATTGTATGGAACCCTTCGTGTGAGAGTACGACTCGCATTTGGCCGGTTTTCCACTGTCTACTAATTTCTTTGCTTCCCTTATCTCAAGGAAGTAAAAAAAAGTAAACTTTTCGCTATTGGAATTCCAGATTTATTTTGTAAACAAAAAGTAAGAGTCAACGCGACAAGAACACGACACGACAATCGTACAAAATATTTTGCCATCAAATTCAGATCGATCGATTCGACTGGACTCGGTTAAGTTTTTCGCACTACTTATTAATTTCGCTGCGAACCGGAAAACTGTGTGATTTTAAACTGATTTTAAAAAATGTGTATGTAGGTAATGTCCGCAATTTTCTAAAAAAGTCATGTTTTTTTTATTTTTTATTTAATATGGGTTTGCTCTTGAATCTATCTAGTCTAGGTCATAGATGACAGAGACAAAGTCGACGATGGAGCGAGCTTACCCAGAAGCCTGTTCACTCTAATTTTGAAGAGATTAGCGTTGTATGCGTTCGGAAACAGACGCAGGCAGAGAGTTCCACTCCTTTGCTGTGCTCATCTGATTTGAAAGGACTTTTTATCATAATATTATATCTAGGTTTGCCATGAAAATAACGCAGTCGAAACTAAATTTCTTGACAATTTGCAGACAAAATGTTTTGCAGCAGTGTCGTGTTACTGATAAATTATTCTTGACATTTCATAAACCATCTAAAATTACGATACTAATAATCCTACAGCTCTTAGGAACTCTTCTTCTTCACGCTCTTGGATCTGTCGAGCCTGTTCTGTTAGTTTAATAACCAAATTTTCTATTTCCTGGAAAGAACAATAAATAATTACATAACACAAACATTATCAAAACCAACTAAACTTGTAAGAAATAGAGTATCTAACTAGTTTTTTTTTATACTAACTGATAGAAAGGCATGATGTGGTCGACGAAAAAGCGCGCTTGCCTAGAAAATAAATACTGGGTATTTAACTTTTTCTAGGAGATGGATGTGTGGAGTATCGAGAATGGATAGAGTGAGGAATGAGTTCATTAGAGGTCGCCTAAAAGTGGCGCCAGTAACGGAAAAGTTAAAGGGAACCGCTTATCTTGGTATGGTCATGTGAAGAGGAGGGATGAAATGCACGTAACTAAAAGAGTTATGAATATAAATGTGGATGGATGGACAGGGTGAGGGAGGCCAAAGAAAAGATGGATGGATTGTGTTAGGAGTGGTATGAAAGAAAAGGGAGTTAGTGATAGCGCGACGGCTGACAGGACAGAATGGAAGAAAAAAAACATGTTGCGCCGACCCCAAGTAACATGGGATAAGGGCAGGGAGATGATGACTTCAAGTTTTTTATAAGCTTTCAAGAACTGCGCATGTTCACTTTCAAAGTAAATAGTCTAGTAATTTTTGTTGAAAGGATGTCAAGTGATTTTGAAGTCAACTTGAGATCGAAAGTGACTGTGTTTTTTCCTACTTATTTGAGATGACGTACATTTGCATTACTCATACGATATCATACTAACCTCATCTTACTTGTACCTAGGGTTGCCAACCGTACTTTAAAATAGAGTATTGTACTCTATTTTTCGTAGTCGTAGTCTATAATCTACAAAAGCAATAGAGTACGCTAAAATACTCTATTTATTTTGTCTGATATGATAGGTATAGTGACTCTGTCTTATAATTAAATTGAATGAAATTCTGCAATTTCAGTATTCCAATGAAGGAGTTTTTGACTTTTTGGTCATAATTGCAAATTGGAGATAAAAGAAATCCATTGGAAATCAGAAAGTAAATTCATCTTTCATTGGAATTCTCTAATTATTAACAACATTCTGGTTTTGCAATAACTAATATATATTTACATATATATATATATAAAAGGTATAATATTACAAAAGGTACTCTTTTTTTCTACGACTGTACCTATTCTTCATTTGCCCTTCCTAAAATCAAAAATCATCCATTTCTTCAAAAAAAATTGAATACCCTACTTGTACCTAACGGATGTTAAGTACAGTGAAAACCGTTTATTATGACTCCGGTTTTATTGACAAACCGCTTACTATGAAGTAAATACAGTGCAAAGTTTCGTTTTTACGTAAAAATCTTTATAAAAAGTTCGGATGTTTTACCTATTTATGACTATTTTAAGGAATAATCTTCAGTTATAGTGAGTGACATGATTCCTTACACCTTCACTGGTTTTCGTGATAATTCCCACACCTTTCCCTGCGACGACATTTTGTGCAATTTGAATAGTTTATCTCTATTACACTAAATTTCTAACAGAAACAGGAAGTTGTATAGTTGGCCTAAGACTATGCATTGTATGACGTGTTTTTCACTTCCCTTCGGTGTCATTATAAGCGGATTTCGTTTTTAGTATTTGTTGTTATAGCGGCAACAGAAATACATCACCTGTCAAAAATCCAACTGTCTAGCTATCACGGTTCATGAGATACAGCCTGGTGACAGACAGATGTACAGACAGTGGAGTCTTAGTAACAGGCTCCCGTTTTTACCCTTTGGGTACGGAACCCTAAAAATGAAAAAAAAATCTAGTATGACGCGCGTAGGTATATGCCACCTACAAACAATTCCGATTCAGAACTAGTACTCCAAATAGCTTTTTAATGGATATGAGCTAATTTGAAATTCACGGGACGAACCGTAATCAGACATGCAAACATTAGAGCGCACAACGTACATACACACGGTACATACATTTAGTACATATGTACTACGTTTTATCACTATCAATATGCAAACACCGGTAGTCGCCAAAACTAACGGAAGACTGCTTGAATAACTAGGAAATGGCCGCTTTTGTGCTATTTTTTATTTAAATTTTACATAAAATATTAAGACCAGCTACCCACCCCTTCGTACGGGCGGGTACAAATCATTACAAAAAAAAAAACTCGTATATACTTCATTCTGTTGGTGAAAACCGTATCAATCGTTGCGTGGTTTAGAAGGAATCTGAAACAGACAGGCAGACAGCGATTTTGTGTTAAAGATGGCTTGATGGTGGTTAACCACTATGTTACTAGATGGTAAGCCATGATATGGTCGACGATAGAGCACGCTTGCCTTGAATACAATAGAAGATCCATTTACTCTTGACTTAAAGATACCCTCAGATTTTCGCTATCAGAAAACAGTCACCGTAAGTGTAGTCTACCTAAAATTATAAAGCTTTAAAATTGTTTCTTTACATGTTCGTAAAAGGTTTTTTTTTTTTAATATGGATTTGCTCTTGACTCTAGTCTAGGTCATAGATGACAGAGACAAAGTCGACGATGGAGCGAGCTTACCCAGAAGAAACCTGTTCACTCTAATTTAAAAGGTATCTGAAACTACTGATTAATTTACGGATTTTTATTGTCGCTGTGTGAAAATGTTCGTTATGCAATTATGCATAGACCAAAACAAAACCAATTTCGAATAAATAAGATCGATATTATCGTTCTTCGCATGAACTGAGGAAAATAAGGCTCACAAAATATAGGTTATTATATAAAACTTCGTTCGCAACTGCTCGCAAATTGGACGGAGTCACGTTTACAGCACTGCTGAGGC
The DNA here is from genome assembly GCA_002192655.3 of Mamestra configurata. Lineage (NCBI taxonomy): Eukaryota > Metazoa > Arthropoda > Insecta > Lepidoptera > Noctuidae > Mamestra > Mamestra configurata. The sequence continues at coordinate 32,530 of NDFZ01004960.1, read as the reverse complement.
TTCAACTTGAATACCGTTCGTTGATTGGTCCCCAGCAGAAAATTTCAAGTTACAGGTATAAATGTATACTATAAAACATTAAAAGTCACGGGGCCTTTTTTTAAATGAAATTGAAGTCACGTGCAAAAGGGGTAAACATTGCTGTGAAGTTTTAAAGGCCAAAGAAATAGTAAAATATTGTACGATTTTTTTTTAACTGCGGTGTACCTAATTGCGTAACAGCCAAACCTTTATTTTGAAAATTCAATAACATTCATTGCGGGTTACCCGTTATCGAACAGACGAAGTTCTCAAACATTTGAAGCAATGGATTAAGTATATGCTTTACAATATCCTCCGTGACCAGTTATCAAAATCAAAAGTCATTTATTCAAATTAGGCTGAGTGCCAGCACTTTCTGAACGTCAAAGTTCTACATAAAGACATTCCCCTCAAAACGCCCGCCCGTCACCACTTCCTAGTGTTATAGCTGGGAAGAAGAAGTGGCGCAACAAACTCCCCAGCAACACATCTGTCTGTAAATTTGAAAAACTTGAATTTATACAGTAGTATGCAAAGTATTTTACAAAACATGACACAGAAAAATAAAATATTCAAACTGTAAATCAAATTAAATTAATTGACACTTGGTAGCTAGCACACTCCAGTTATGAAAAAAGTTAATCATATCTTTGAAAGAAAGAAAATAGCTTTTTTTTTTAAACGTGACTTAGGTGATCACATGGCCGTTGATAAGGTGTTCGGTTAATACCAACGTGAATGAAGTTCCTTGCCGCGAAAATCAGGAAATAAATTAACATTGAACTGAAGCCAAAATCGTACTTACTTTTTCCTGTTTAAATCCACTTTACACTTGAATTAGTAATTTTTAAAACATACGTGTGTATAGAATTTTAAAAGAACGTTGTGTGTAGAACTTGTCAGAAGTCAGGAAATCTGACACCAGTTTTGAAAAAGAGTGAGGGTGCGTTTCCACCAGGGATGCGTAGCGAGGGATGTTTTTTAGAACCGATCGAATCGCTTCATTTAGCTCGTGGCTAAAAAATAACAGCGCTCGGGTCGATCTTCAAGGTTAAGCAACGCTTCCCGGGGTCGATCTGTTGTCAGGGTGATCATCTTAACGTACCGAGACTCTTCCGTGCCTCGGAAAGCACGTTAAGCCGTTGGTCCCGGCTGTCATTTGTAGATCTTTGGCAGTCGTTACGGATTGTCAGAAACCAGAAAATCTGACTCCAGTCCTGCCAAGAAGCACCGTGTTACCCAGTTAATGGGTTGTGGAGGTCTGGTAGGCAGTTGCTCCACGTAAAATACTGGTATTCAGCTGAATCCGGTTTGACTGGAAGCCGGTCCCAATATAGCTGGGAAAAGGCTAGACAGATGATGAGAATCGCTTCATTTACCTAGCCTGCAGCAATGCTATGTAAATGAAGCAATTCTATTGGTTCACATAAACACATTCCTCGCTACGCAACCTCGTACATCACTGGTGGAAATGCATTATTTTAGTGTTACCCATTTACTGGGTTGCTAGGTCAGACGGGTGGTCGCTCCACGTAAAATAGTAGTTCTCAGCTGCTCCCGGTTAGACTGGAACCCGACTCCCACATATTTGGGAAAAGGCTGGGCAGATGCCTAGCCCATACTGCTCCATTGCTGGGCAAAGCCCTCCACTAAGTCCTTCCAGGATTATTTTCCCCGTTCCTTCGTAGCAGCCCTGAAAGTACACTTTCAGAACAGACAAACCACTTAGGTCGAGAATTTAAACCTAAATATCGCATTAATGTGGGTATCACAAATTAATTCACTAATCTCCAGATAACTGAAAGCATTCAATGAATTGTCAAGAAGTTTGTAGGTTAGTGAGAAAGTTAACCTTTTGAACGCCATTGCAAGGTATATATAACAAGCAAGCGAGAGCCTGTTGGCGTCACAGTGGGCGTTACAAAAAGTACGGCGAATTTGTGGCATGGCGTCGGGGGCACGCCGATGCGTTTGTGCTCTGGCGTTCAAAAGGTTAGAGCAATTTGGGCAGCGCAGAAGGGAGTGTCAGACCCTTTTTTTTTAAGGTTGTGAAATCATCAAATGACTTCTTCCGCTCTGGGTGGAGCGGAAGGGCGTGTCAGACTCTTACTGACTAAAACCCATCCGTGTTCCTTCTAAAGCCCTTTGCGTTCCAAGGCCACGGTGACACTTTCGAACAAATTCCGCAACCAGTGTCAGACTCTTACTGGCTAAAACCCACCCGTGTTTCTCTAAATGCTCTTTGCGTTCCAGGGCCGCGGTGACTCTTTCGAGCGATTCCGCAACACAGCACATATGCCTAGACACACAATCGATCGCTGATATCAAACGTACAGGCACAGTTGTTGAGTGCATTGAGCAACCGTTGCATCAGCGCATTGTTCGTCAGCGGTGCCAATATTGCGAGTACGACCGACGAGACAATTGAAGGATATTCTAACTCCATACAATGTGACATCCTTTGTTAAAGTAAAAACAGACTTCCACTTGAACTATGAACAAGAATAACCGATAAATAAAATTAACCCACGATTCCTTAATTCGAGTTCGATTCCCGAATTAAGAAAACCTGCAGTCAAATAAGCTACCAACAGTAGCTGAAACGTCATATTTACCTTTCAATCATGACGTTTCAGCTACTGTTGGTAGCTAATTTGACAGTTGGTAAAAGGTACATACGTTATTGAAACCGGCCGTTAGACATTCAAGTATAGTTTCACAGGTTTTTAACTTCAAATATTCAATTCGGAAGGTACTAAGACAAGCAAATGACGACCAATAGATAGACGTGTGGAACAAGTCATGTTGCGTCAAAATAAATTAGAACTAGCTTATGCGCGCGAAGCTACGCGCATATCCCATTTTTCCCATTCCCATAGGAATTTCGGGAGGAATTATACATTTAACCCTTCCTCGTGGGCGTGCAGTAGGCTACAGTAAGGGTAGGCCAGCCCATACATAATGCCCAAAAAAAAACTAACCACATTATTCAGGGTTGAAATCATGATACTGACGATGCAAATATTCGTCCACTTTGAAAGGGGATGAAATTTTATTTTTTGGGCATTATGTATGGGCTGGCCTACCATTACTGTAGCCTACTGCACGCCCGTGCCCTTCCTCTTCCGTGCCCTTCCTCTTTAAACACTCTGTCTATTCATGAAAACCCCATTAAAATCCGTAGCGGGTGCCAATGACGATAAGAATGACGAAATATATAAATGGTGTAATAGCACGATATAATGATCAAATAAGTTACGTGAAAGTCTTTCGGAATCTGTAGGCTAAGCTACGTTTCCACCTGCATCCAGCTCGCCACACATTGCAAAACGGTACTATCGAGGTACAATGTGAGAAAAACGGCTCAAGAACAGAACCACTTGGATGACAATCAGTGATGGACTATCGAATTCTTCGGAAGTGTGGCAAACACTAAAAGAAGTCTGTAGTGAAATAATTTATTTATTTATTTACACTTTACGCACACAAATGTACAGAGGTGGACTTAATGCCATAGGCGTTCTCTACCAGTCAACCTTTGGGTGATGCAGAGAATGGTGGTAGGTGCAATATGGAGAATAAAAAGCGATTGATATTTAATTTTTTTTTTTTTTTTTTAAAAACGTTGCCCCACACTAGGATTTTCTCCTGTATTGTGGGTGCGTTTACAAACATATAAACTCACATACACAAACAGCCAGACCCGGAACAACTATCTGTAGGCCATACAAATATTTGTTCCGTGCGGGGATCGAACCCGCGACACGCAGCGCAGCAGTCAATCGCTCAACCACTGCACCAACCGTGTCGTCAAAAAAAAATTACATACAAACATTATACATACAATATAAATATATAATAAATACTTAAATTAACAAGATAAATAGATACACGAAATACTTAAACAATTATAACAAATAGGTAATTGGAAAACATTAGCGATGTGATGATACTACTGCCAACTTTTTACGAATGTGTTCGCGGACTTTGACTTTGAAGGCTAATCGGTTGGTGACCATCCTGATTTCCTGGGGTAGCGTATTCCACAAAGAAATAGACTGAACGAAGAAGGAAGAGTGAATAAAGTCAGTACCGTGAGTGGGAAATTGAAGAAGACGGTTATGTGATGAGCGTAGATTCTGATTGTGGTTGGCGCAAATATTTTAAAAGTAAGGGGCTAGATAACTGGGAGAGTTAAGAGAGTCGACAAATGAAAACAAGGTAGGAAGAGCACAGTAATAATGACAAGAGGCGAAAGTTTTGGAATAAAAAAGACGCTTTCGACTGTCGGAAATGGGTCCTACACTGGACCTGAGTTATGGTTTGTGGTCCACATCTAATATGGTCCATTTCGTGAAAGGGATAGAGGAGAGGTCTGTGTCAGCAATGGGAATATTATAGGCTGATTTGACGTCACAGAAATGGACAGACTACCGTCAAGTCCACAATCAATTTCTTTGCAATAAAATATTAACAGCAATATATTTTATGAGAATCGTGTGACATTATTTAATTGTCCTTATCTCTTTAAGTAGTGTTTCATGGTAATAGTTGATATAATTTTTATGACAGAATATTCCACGCTCTTGATTTGATGTCTTTATTATTTATATTTCATGTCGTTTAATCGTTTATTTACAAATTTCGAATGCTTGGCTTGGCTGGCCCCTTTGATAACGAAACTTTGACATTGACAGGTCACTTTCTATTACGATCAGAAGTATCATCAAGACAATAACCTCAGCCATTGCTTCATAATTATTCACACACGTTTGAAAAATTCGTCTGAACGACGACGGAAATTAATGCAATTTATTTTTAAATTGAGGGCTTTCTTTAATTTCCTTAGATTCTGTGTTACCCAATGACGCCCGTTTTTTTGAAGAAAAAACTTCTTTATCGGCGTTGTGCACTTTTTGGGATGGGTAAAAACTCGCGTCAGGACACGTGACCTGATCGAAAATTCGTGAGACGGAGGGAAAGTTCAATTTTTAATATAATAATTGTGTTGTTTGTGTACGATAGCGCAATAAATGAATATTGTATTTTACCACATAAATGATAGTACTTTTATACTGATAACTAAAGCAATTCGTGCGAAATTATTCCCTAACCATTCTAAAATATCAAAAATGCACAACGTTGTTGTTCAAGTTGTTCAAGTTTTCATTTCTGCCGGCACTCCCGGAGTGCAACACGTTGTTTTTTTTTTGTTTCATTGAGAACTTTGACAGATCAGGGGGAAGCATAGCACGGTGAGGGCCCGTGACGAGATGGCGTAGAACTGTCTTTACTTAGCACCGGGTGGACCAAGGCTACCGGTGGGTGATTAACGGCCGGCCTTAATAACGTATCTACCTTTAACCAACTGTCAAATTAGCTACCAACAGTAGATGAAACGTCATATTTATACGTTTATATTTTTTACGTTTCAGCTACTGTTAATCTAGTTCGATCCAGCCCGTCCCTAGCTGTCATCCCCCCAGCGACGCCCTAAGCCGAGGCCCGTACTCCACAGTCTTTTATAAGTCCTGGCTGGAGGCTTTAATATTATATTAAGGCCACCAGAGGCAAGCCCGGTTAAGCAGTCGACAATCTCATAGGTTGAACTGCGAGACGCCACAAAAAAAAGCTACTGTTGGTAAGAGAACATTGATCAGAGTTCTACGGCTACTATAATAACCGTGGCTTAGATATGAGATGAAACCCGTCTAGACTTTTTAGAACAAGCAGGAAGTTTTTGCTAGTTTTTCATACTGGTAACTTTACTATTTTTCAATGAGAGTTTCCAATACTTATTGAAAGACTGGCTGTAAGGAAACCAGATGAGATTGAACAATTTTTGCTTTCATATTTACTTAAAAGTTAACAGGAGTGAGTATTCATAAAATTTATTTGCATTTTATTCATTTGCAATATTATTTGACCAAACCAAAAAAAGAATCCAGTAACGATACAATAACGCGACATTTGTCTGTGTTTGTTTGTCCCTGAAAGTCTCGAAAATTACTGAGCCCTTGTTGATAATACTTTAACGGCGTGTCGTTAAGACGACGAATACAGGAAAATCACAAGACCATTAGCCTTGGCAGTAAGAAGCAAAATATTTACTTACGATACAAGATTAATTTGGACGACAAACAATGTAGGAAGAATAATGATTCATAACAATGCTTGCAAAGTGATAAATCAATATATTTATAAATCATACCGATTTTAAAAACCATTACTCGATTGTTTTCTTTTTTTTTAATGTTTTCCTTACTCCTTAGCAGCAAAATAAAGTTATTGCTGACCACAAGTGGTTGTTGCTGACCGCTAAAGGTCGCGAGTAGTCCGTGGACGCTACCCTAAGAGCGCTTACGCACTACGTCCGATCCGAACCCGATCAGTATCCGTCAAAATACTGTCCGAGAAAACTCGGACCGAACTCGGATACTGCTTACTACCTCCCGATTCAAATCCGTGATTCAGATGTTTTCTTACGTGGAGCCGCTACAGACAGCCCCCACACCCCGGCCCCTCAGCCTCTTTTCACGGACGCAGCTCGGATTCGGTTCGGACGTAGTGCGCAACTGTTCATACAAATAATACTATGGCCACTTCGGTCCGTCAATATTTTATCCGAAATAGAGATTCTCGGATGACGGAAATCGGGTGTAGTACGTAAGCTACCATAATTTTGTTCTACGACTACGCCGGACCGTGTTTTCACGGATACTGATCGGGTTCGGATCGGACGTAGTGCGTAAGCGCTCTAACAATACCTAAAACATCTGTTAGCTCTCGGTGATATTGGATGGAGGATGTTTTAAATTCCCTAAGCCCTAGCTAGAAGAACGCCTGGCGCGACTCAAGTCGAGTGAAGACCTATGTTATCAGTTATCATCGAAGAAAAAAAAAATTATTCATTTTATGACAATAACCTCAAACATGGCACAGGTAAATTAATGTCAGTGAGTTCAATAACACACCTGTCCTTTTCAATACAATAGTCGCTTGCACTCATATAAATCGTATTGTTTTTCGACAGCAAAACAAAACCGGTCAAGTGCGTGTCGGGCCACGAATTGTGTAGGGTTCCGTAGTTTTCTGTCCCGAAACAATGACAAAAATGAATTAATTTGAACCCGTTCTCGTTATTACCGACCCCGAATTTCCCGTGCCCTGATTTTTTCGGAGATCATTTCTACTTGATAGGTACCTCCTCTCGTTCCTGAGAAAAAGGGTGTTGACAGACTGACAACGGGTTCCTGTAAGGGTACCGTTTTTTCATTTTGAAGCATGGAACACTAAAAACGTCAGTTTTGTGCCGAAGGAAGATCTTAAAATAGAGTGGAGCAATCAGTTTTCGTTTGGTCCTCCATTCAGCAACTTTCTAAACACCATTATAGACTGTGCGTGTGATCTTTTTCTGTTGACTTGTATGGTAGTTTTTGGTGTATTCTTGGCCCTTTCCACCATCGCTCAACACCCCTAAGTAACTTACAGTTCGTCAGACGGCAGGAAATTGTCAAAACATGACATTTCTGACAAGAAACGAACGTGTCACGAATCTGTATGAACAGTTGTGTTTACCTATGAACATGTAAATATGTATTGTTAAACAAATGTAATGCATATATTTGTCATTGATTGACACACATCACAGTTGTCACTGTCACAGGGTTCAGAATAACAATGTCGTCACATTGCAGTGATGCATTTTTTAAGTATTGGAAATCATCAAATGACTTATTCCGCTCTGGGTGGAGCGGAAGGGCGTGTCAGACTCTTCTGACTAAAACCCATCCGTGTTCCTTCTAAAGCCCTTTGCGTTCCAGGGCCGCGGTGACTCTTTCGAACAAATTCCGCATCCCTGGCAGGCTCTGGCCCTGGGGCCCCATCTCCTATGCTGACATATCTTTGAGTTGCGCGTGGAACACATCGCGCCATCGACCCGGGCCTGGTTGTGACCGGACAGAGAGCCACCCAACGCTCGCCGTCCGCAGGCCCGCGCCTACGGTGGCCGGGGATGCACTTACCAACTGGTTGTGGTATCTAGGCGTGTGCCAAAGGCGAAGATATCAAGAACATGTCGTGAGGAAAGTCTTCTGTCTTAAAGTTCTTAGTGTCGCTATCCGACAGCAGTTCAAATTTGTTGTCTCAAAACATCGCTACTTCCACGGCAACTTTGGCTGCATGTTTTGGGGCACAGAAGGCAAGAAAGTGGACTATAGTTTGTGACTAGGCTCCGCATCCAAACCCTGCTATTGATCCGTCAAGTTAGCCCCACATTGCGAGGTTGAAGTTTCATGGGTTCTAAAGGTTAGATGATGAAGATGATCCTGCAGAAATATGCTCGCTTGGTGGAAGTAGTTCAAATTAAGTACTTATTGCAAATGATTACAGGAGCAGAACCTACCAAATAAACGATTGATGGACTGTGTGAAAGATAATATGGCTAGAAATATGCTGACTATTGAGATAACGGCGAATAGAGATGTATGGAATAAGAAGACTTGATGCGTGGACCACAAATAGATTTATTTATTTATTTATCGGGATAAGGGTAGGAAGGCTGGACAGCATGGCCGTCCTGCAAGCTCTGAACAGTCACACAGTTAACTCTGGTCTAATTCTCGAGTACCACCAACGTCTCAACCAGGTTGGTAGATACAACAAAGTAACCATTCAATGGATCATGGGACACAGCTAATCCCGAGGCAACGATGCAGCGGACGAACTCGCCAGAAGGGGGTCCAGTATGACAACGATAGGACCTTAACCTATCGTACCACTCCTACGCAATCTGGTAAGGAAACGCACCAGTGATAAGCATCACAAGCGGTTGACCGGACTTTCCGACTGTTGAATATGTTCAAATCGCACGGAGACTTTGCTTGCGCGATGCAGGATTTCGTTAGTAGTTCGTCGTAGATGGCGTTGCGGTTCTTTTTGTTGCCGTACAAATTTCGCTTCGTTACATTTTCTTGTGGCGCCATTGATGCCGCTACACATGTTTTGGGGATCTGTATAGACTTTCAGAGAATTTCAGAACAATTTCTTCAAAGAATCGTCAGACCGTTGTCCAATATAACGACTTGCATATCTGAGTCGCTGGCTATTGAATACGGTGTGGTTTAGTTAGAGGACCGTGGCGTTAATTAATATCCCTCCTAGCAGGCTATTGTATATGTTATTAATGTATTAAAACTTCATGCAAAACAAAGGTAAACATGCGAATTTAACGCCTTAGGCATTCTCGACCATTCAGCCAAAAGTGCTGAAGAGCGAACCAATCTAAATACTAAAATAATAAATCTGAAGAGTTTGTTTGTTTGAACGCGCTTATCTCTGGAACTACCAATCGGATTTGGAATATTATTTTTGTATATTGATAGCCACATTCAAATGGGGTATCATTTACAAAAAGAATTTATGTTTATACCCATATGGCTATATGGAAATGGGAAAAAACAAAATATGCGCGTACGAAGTCGGGGGCAAAAGCTAGTTTTTTTTATTTATTTGCATATTAGTGATATACATATAGATAATATATGTAGTTAAAATAAACATTCTTTTTTTTATTTTTTTTTATTTAATATGGGTTTGCTCTTGACTCTAGTCTAGGTCATAGATGACAGAGACAAAGTCGACGATGGAGCGAGCTTACCCAGAAGAAGCCTGTTCACTCTAATTTTGAAGAGATTAGGGTCGTATGCGTTCGGAAACACAGACGCAGGCAGAGAGTTCCACTCCTTTGCTGTGCGCATTATAAAAGACGTTTGGAAACGTTTAGTGCGAATTGCGAATTATTACACAGTTAAAGACTTATAGTTGCTATGCCCTAACAGGGCCACAATAATTTGTTAGCTTTAAGCTTTTTGTTACTATCTTTTATTGAAATTGAGAACTACAAAACAATTAACAAAAATATTTTAGTAATATTTTTTTTTTGCTTTTGAAACACGCACAAAATCTGAGGGTCAATAACCTCCAGTTTTGTCAATAAAGGCATTAAACTGATATGGCATTGAAAAGTTTAGCCAGCATTTTAAATAGTTACTGTCAAAGTTAAAACCAAAGACAATCAATAATTATTTACCAATACTAGTGTCCCTTGTTTTTATTATATTTTCAACAGTTTATACACATCATAATTTTTCCTGAAAGTTGTTTCTTTGCAAATGGTCAGCTGTAGTATGTATTTATAAACGTCAGGGTTACTTATTAATTTATTTCTGGTTTTTAAAATGCTTTTGCAACTCGAAAATATCCAGTATGGCTTAAATAAGTTTTTAATGGTATTAAAATAGTTAAATTGATTAAAAATATGCAGATTTTTAAAACAACAGAATACAGTACTTGTTTTGATTCAGATGTATTTATACAGTTTCTACCAATTAAAGCTCTCACAAAAAGGTTTGATGCATTTTTGCGGTATCATTACCTAGAATAATTTATAATTGTTTGTATCTTTATCTATTTTATTTAAAATTACATCAACTGCACATATTTTTTTCCACAAAACATTTTATCGGTGAAAGCGCCAGGGTAGCCTGTGAAATTCAAATTTTCACAAGTTTTTTGCATTTTGCAGGTCAGTGCCAAGTTGTATGTTGATAAAAATACGATTGGCGACCGTAAAAAATATGGCTTTACTGAGTTATAACAATTAAAATCATCAATACAGGTTGTATCATTAATGTAACTCGATTGAATGTCTTTTTTATGAAATAACCATTCAATCGAGTTAAATGAACTTAGAGGGTTGTATTGATCATTTTAATGATTATAATTCTGTAAATAAATACGTGTTACGGTCGCGAATCATATTCTGTTCAACATACAGCCTGACACTGACTTGCAAATTGCAAAAAACATAAGAAAAATTTAATTTCACGGTCTACCCTGGCGCTTCCACCTTAAAAAAGATAATTGTATAATTTATTATTATCCATGCCAGTGGTCAGATAATTATTGATTAATTTCGCGGTCTACCCTGGCGCTTCCACCTTAAAAAAGATAATTGTATAATTTATTATTATCCATGCCAGTGGTCAGATAATTATTGATTAATTTCGCGGTCTACCCTGGCGCTTCCACCTTAAAAAAGATAATTGTATAATTTATTATTATCCATGCCAGTGGTCAGATAATTATTGATAATATTTTATCAAAAAGATAATGAGGTAAATTACTGTTTTTCTGATAGGTGTTTCCCAATTTGATAAGATCCTTTGTTTTTTTTCCTACTTCTATTTCCTTTTTTGCAATAAATATTTATTGTTAACATTGCAAGTATTATTTTAGCAGTGTTATCATTATTATACCTGAACGTTTATGTTATTACGAGCTTCTTTATTCCATAAATACTTAACTAACTATATACACTAGAAATAAAAATAAAATCTCCTAACTAAATAAACCCTAAAATATGGCGTCAAAAAATTCATCCGCATCGCTGTCGACTGGAAGTGTACCCAAAAGACTGGCGGCATTGCCACGTTGTATGGCAATGCTTATTCTTTGACCAAGGTAAAAGCCAGCCCTTGGGTCACGTGAAGTGTCAACTAAGCGCCTTGAGAGATCTTTAAATAAGTTATGTGCACTCGGACCCCAAGACCCGAGAGTTTCAACCCCAAACGGCTCGAAAATATAACTACCAACAAGTTTATTATATTTCCGCCGCTTGAGGTTCTCTGCAGCCGCAGCGGCAGCGCCAGCACAGCACGAAGAGCTAGGAAGATAGGATGGCGCAAGAGTATCGGCACAAGTAGCGTCCCACACTAATGGCCTACCCATCTTCCATGGAAATAACGACATGCCGTCCGGTCTCTTGCCATCGTCGCGTGCCGTGCAATAAATTGGAAAATAAACTTATACTTGTAATGACAACCATGAACCAGAGACAAACAACTAAATCACAACATTTATTACACTCCAGATCAGCTAAGTACTTTAACCTTTTGAATGTGAGAGCAAAAACGCATTGGTGTGCCCCGATGCCAAGTCACAAATTTGCCGTACTTTTTGTCACATATTTGTGACGTTTGGGGTACGGGGCACGCACTTGTTTATCATGTATACGTGACAATGGCGTTCAAAAGGTTATGAGCACAAAACTGCTCACATAATGCCATTCTGTAACAATGCAACCTTTTTATTTGTTACTAGTTTTTGCCCGCGATTTCGTCTGTGCATATCCCGTTGTTTCCTGTTTCCATAGGAATTTTGGGAAATCCTTAGTGTTCTCCTTCATTCCCCAAGGAACCTACATGCCAAATTTCAGCTTTCTACAACTGCAGTTTCGGCCTTACATTGCTGTTTGTCATTCAATCACCAGTAATGGAGGAATTTTATAGGTATATACATATTTGTTATAATAATACAATGCACACCTAAAAGTAAAATACATTCTTTTTTTTTAACTTATTAAATTTTTTTTTAAGAGTTCAATTAAAAATTTAATAATTTCGTAACTGGATCTCAGTTACGAAATTCCATAGATTTTGTTTTCAAACTTGCATGAAATGCTGGTTGGTTTTGATTTTCTGTATAAACCTAATTTGTGGTAAAATCCTTTTTGATTCTAAGAAGACTTTTTCAGTATACAATGAGATCAACACAGTTCATCTAACTCCAGTTTTAGGAACACCTGTCTTTATCAAAACAACAACACATCCCAGTTGAACTATCCACTATCTTCATAACAGAATTATTAGTTTAGGACTGTGCTCAACACTACATTATGTAAATGTAGGGATTAACTGGCCAACCGTAGATCTGAACCATTTTTATTAATTGTTACACAGAGCAGAGCACTTATAGATCTCAATGTTATTGTTCAGCATAGACAAGACTTAATCAATGCCTACAGGCGGTCAAACTAAACACAGAGCCAGTGAATACTATCGCATTATTAACGTCTGGAGCTACAGATTCAGTATTGAGCCGACATTATATGCAAGGAAGTGCCTACTTGAGAACTCGTTTGCAATCGAACATTTTATTGCCACACAAAGCAACAAATTGGACTTTAATGGGTCGTACGAAACACAATAGTGGGCAGATTGATATCGACGCACGTTGGCGATGCACAGCTACGTGTTTCGTAACAAAGAGTGATCGTGTGACGCTGGTGCAGCAGTGAAAGTGACTAGTGCGAAACTGCGAACACGCAGCTATACGTTCACGGTCACTGCCCAGGCCCAACTAAACACTAAACACCCTCCGCGTTCGATCTACGGCTCCTCTGATAACGATGTAATCGACCAATATCGGACAATAATAACGGTATTCTCACTGTACACTGTGTTTTTTATCGATAAGAGAAAGACGAGCTAAGTGTGGCATAACTCACCTTGTAATAAACATCCATGCGGACGGTGTCCGGAATCTCTTTGAGCACATTTCTGTCGAACTTAGCTTTCTGCAAATAGTTCACAAAATTCGTAAGGCACAGCTCGTACAAATTATCGGGTATTTTCTTTGAGCGCATCGCCGACGAAGATGCGTCAGCCATTTTGCCGAGATAAATGAAAACTCGATTTAATTTGCTTTGATCGCCGAGTTGTCACAGCGGCGCGGCAGTAGAGGATTCGCACGAACTTCACGTGGCATTCAGCGGTCCTATTGGTTGATCGCAAGCTCGTTTTCTAAGCTCAAATTAAACCTATTTCTGATTGGTCGTGGTGATTTATAAGTCAGAAGAACAACAACATTCTTATCTCTCTTGAATTGAAGTGATAAGGAACAAATCATTTCGCTTTGGAAAGAGATGGAGATACGTTATCATAATGGAAAAGTGAACAGCTGTGTGAGCGATTGTGAATGCGAATAGCCGGAACATCGAAACAAACAGCTGTTTTACCGTACGTGACTGCACTACTGCAGTCGTAGAACTTTACTAATTCCATGCTGTAGTCTTTCTGATAAATAAATCCCGTGTGGGCCACACGGGATTTATTTATGGCTAATTATTTTCCAGGCGACTAACTATTTGCTACTTAAAAAATAACTTGACAGAGTTTCAAAATGCAAGGAATTATAAAAACGAAATGATGGCTGCGACTTATATTAACTGTAAGATAACAAAGCACCCCGATTCGGACAGAATAGGTTAGAAGGGGATGGCGGGGTCTCAAAGACCCCCTTTCTGGTTATTTTTTTTAGCCCCGCTTGACCGTTCAGTCTGGCTGCATCTTTTTCAGACCTACTCTTGTACTGCTGTTACGCGTACCTACGCATTATTTTAGGTAGCTTCCTATCTAAGATTATATTCCTATCGAAAAGTTCGAGGCTTCATATGAGACACCTACTTGTAGGCTTAGAGATTGCTGTAGTACATCGCGCAATTTTCGTCTTTGAATTCAAAGCAACACTATCGGCAGCATTCATTGGTTCATCTTGTGCGTACTGAACAGGACACAGCCTCCAACAGACAATAATTATGCTCAATGTGGACACCACTGCCATCCAGTGCGAGGATTTCCGATGGATGATCCCAAGGGTTGTGGATGACCTGACCGATCAAGTCGTGACGACTCGAAGTGTGCGCAAATATGGCACTTTAATGTCGTATCAATCAATGCCTATGTGCTTTTTTTTTTGAAAGATGGGAAATCATCAAATGACTTCTTTCGCTCTGGGTGGAGCGGAAGGGCGTGTCAGACTCTTATTGACTAAAACCCATCCGTGTTCCTTCTAAAGCCCTTTGCGTTCCAGGGCCGCGGTGACTCTTTCGAACAAATTCCGCAACTCTGGCAGGCTCTGTCTCCGTCTATTATGCTGACATCTCTTTGAGGTTGACCGATACGAAAATAAAAAGAAACAGCATAAATAAATTGGAACAATTTAATTGTGATAACTAAATTGTGATAACTAACATAAAACTAACATTAAACAAAACATCACCATGACACAACTAAACTATTTTAAAGCTGTCTACAGCATAAATAAATGCTTCACTCCTTGCAGACAATCATATTTTAAATGAAACTTGCATTTAATTCATTTAAAATATGAAAGCGATCGAAAGTTAAAATCTTTAGATTCTGACAATATTGACCAGTTGTGAGACACTTTATTGATTATCGAGTACTCTACCTAAGTTATTTCTTCTCAATTTAAGAAGAATATTTCTACAATTCAGCTCAAAATTAACAAAGTTACTCACACTCTTTACTAATATGACAGAAGATAAGCCATTAGATAAATCCGACTATTTAATATAAAGTTATATGTGTAAAAGAAAAAACATAACATGTTATTTAACTTAGATAAAACACGAATACTAGAGGGTGTTTATTAAGAGACAATCTCCTTAAAAAGTAAAACAAAATCTATACCCGACCTTGTGGCATCGAGTTTTAGAAAGAGACGTGTATGAGTGAATGAGACAACTCTCCACAAAACTTGTATGCCAAAATAATAGTCGGGTATTAGAAATTGTGAAACTTATAAAATACTGCCCTCATAATGGTTGAATACACGGTAACTTCAGATAATTGTGAGTCAACGAATTCCAATACATTCAAATATCAAATGGTGCTTGAATCCTCTGTCTGAAACCTTTTTGGTATATATTGTAACTATCATAAATGAGGGATCCATCTGGACCCAGTTACCGTGTCTTCAAGAATAGAATAGTCGAATTTCCAACGAGCTTTAAAGTATTTGACACTTAAGTTCTTGTGTTAAAAAAAAGAGGTTGTATAGGCGTCTATTTCCCGATGGTGAAGCGTGACACGGTCTCAAGTAGGTTGATGTAAGCGTGGTGTTCGTAGCCCGTGCTGAAGTCTGACAGCTTGTTGACGAACTCGTTGCTGATGCCTTTCTCTTCCAACAGGTTCATCAGAAGGTCGTACAGGTACTGTGGAAGGTAGCAAACAATTTGGTTAAAAATATGGTAGTCGAAGTGATGCTGATGAAGAAGAGATCGATTAAAATATTGTTGAGGCATATTTCGGCTGTTGAAAGGTCAATAGGGAATATGCATGAAAAAAATATTTATTATCTATACAGTTTATCTAAAAATATAATACTAACAGTGAAATTAGAATCAAAATTGATCGAAAAACAAACGAGATATAACTATTTTAAACAAATATATCCGTCTCTCTCGCGGAGACGCCGTTTTCTATGGCAGGCGACATTGTATTTGACGTCAGAGTTCGTATCGGACTTCTCTTTCTAATTGTCATCTTTGAAGCTTTATAACTTCATCGCTGGTATTTAAAATTTTTCATAATTGTTTACTAGAGATAATAAGTATTTCATTTTGCAAATAAAACAAATGCATGCATATTCCCTATTGTAAAAGAATAGTTTAGGTTAAGTTATCAGCCAGATAAATTAAACGGAACTTTTCGTAGGTAAAATTATAAAAAAACGTAAATAAAAAAAAAACGAAAGAAAATTAGAAAAAAAAAAAGTTAAAATTAAAAACTCTGAAAATATTCAAAGTTAATAATTCATTCCAAAAAGTGTTTTATTTTAATGTTACTATTATTTTACGAGTTATTTACAAAAATGTAGCATCTCAATGAATATCCCGCACACATGGTGCGTGATCGACTTCACCTCAATGCGTCAATATACCCCGATTTTGGCACCTGACAACTACTTGTGTGATAGTATCAAGTGTGGCATAGAAATGGGGCGAGTCAGAATCGAACCTGCGACCATTGGATCACAAGTAGGTATAGTATACCGCGAAGTCATAATAACATAGCTGATCATGGCGAATTTGGACCTTAGTTTGTATGGAATAGTGATGCTTACTAATTTGGCTAAAACAAACTTATGTCTTATTCTTAAAAAAACGAATCATTTGCCTAGTTTAAAAACTGCTGCAGGTTCTAAATTAAAATTCTCAATAGATTTTTTTATAAAGAATTGCTAATCTGTATTTAAACTGCAGCACATGCCTGAAAAGTTATTTTTATAAAATAAAACTGTTATTGACCTTTCCTGTTTGTAATAATTTTTACAAAAAGTGTTGGCCTTATTTTTTGCCATAATGCTAGGTTTGCAGTAGGATTAAATTTTATCAGAAATACGACAAGTAGAAAATCGAATAAAATATTTCGTGATTAACAGTCAGAGGAACCTTTACTGCTCGTACTTCCAGCTACTGACAATACATCTTTATGATTCTGGTTTCCTGGTGGTTTGTGACAGTCATACAGTTACGAGTATTATTCAATGACAATGTTGAATGATATTAACAATAAGTAGTTTGGTGACAACATACCCCGTCAAGCACGTCGCCAGCGACCGCATACACCTTGTCGTTCCACTCGCCCTTGTAGATGGTCACCTCATCAATGCCAAACACGTCATCTGTAGACAAAAAGAACACAGAATTCACTACATTGTTGTCACGGACTCCCAGCTGATCTTTGACAGTTGATGATGCCAGAACTGTGATAATCTGTCTTACCAAGGAGTGTTGTTACCCAAAGGCTGGGTTACGGACGTCAGTTAATTGTAACAGGGCATAATGGAGTGTGCTACTAGGTAACGAGTCTCAATTAATTTCATTTAAAATTTGATTTACATATTAAACATTATTTTTCGGTGTCATCTTTTGTAAACTCACTTTGCATACTACGGTATAAATTCAAGTTTTCAAAACTTAACAGACAGATGTTTTGCTGGGGAGTTTGTTGCGCCACTTCTTCTTCCCAGCTATAACACTAGGAAGTGGGCGGGCGGGCGTTTTGGGGGACTGTCTTTATGAAGAACTTTGATGTTCAAAAAGTGCTGGCACTCAGCCTAATTTGAATAAATGACTTTTGATATTGATCATGCACAACACAGACTGGAAGTTAACATCCAAGTATCAGGGAAAAGTTTCAAGGCAGACAATGATTTATTTATTTAGGCAAACCAACTAAATACCCACAAAGACATTCATAGTGCATATCATTTACAAATACAATAGTATTGCATGCATCTAAATTAAAGGTAAGCACAGCATTTAATTTATTTCGACCTCACTACCTACAACAATAATTAATATAAAAGTGGATAACAATTCAAACTAATATCAATAATGTTTAATACTTAAAATTAACTTGAATTAACATGATAATTGTGATTAGCAGTCCTTAAACTGCCTGTTTATCAATTTCTAACAGGTATCGTGAGGTAGGGAGAGGTATATTTGTAGCGGTACTGTTCCATACTCACTGGCATGAGGCTCAGTGGTATTCTACTTGACCGCGTCACTGTACCCCACACTCGGCACCCGAGCATGCCATGGAGAGGCGACGTCGAGCGTGGCAATTGTGAGGGGATCAAGAAAGTATATAAACGTGATACCTACGTGTTTTGTACATGAAAACTGAATAGAACAGAAATATGAGTTTCTTTTATTTTATATTAAGGATCTATTTTTATATTAATTTTTTATTATTCAACAAAGGAAAATATTAATAAATAACTCCGCAATACAGCATAAAAATCTGTGAACTGATTTTTTTAGAAAATGGCATAAGTTTTTCTTCACTTCTTTCACCTTCTCTCAAAGACTGGACTTTGATGATATATTCAACACAACGCACTATCGACGAATCAGCACTTATTGTCCGTAATTAAAACAAGCGTAAGGAGCTTTAGAGTGGCGCCCGAGGACTGGAAGAAGTGTTGGTCGGCCGGCGGCGAGATGGGCGGACGACATTGTTGCCATCGCGGGTAGAACCTGAGGTGAGGTTGGTACAGGAACGTGGGGATTGGCACAAGAGAAGAGAGGCCTATGCTCAGCAGTGGGCGAAGTCGGGCTGTGTACGATGATGATGATGATGAAGGAGCTTTACATACTGTACTCATCAGCGCTACCGGCGGCCGCGGGCGGCTCCTGCAGGTAGGAGCACGTGAAGCCGAGCGTGGTGTCTCCGCGCACGACGTCCACCTCGAACTGCGGCCGCGACCGCATCTCCGCGAACTCCTGCTTCTCCGGCTGCGCCTCGCCTTCGAGGTCCTCCGAGTCCACCGTGTGGTTCACGTTGAACGTGATTTTTATGCTGTAGGGAAGGTAAAGCAATGTGTTACATGGAGATGCTTTCAAAATGCTTTGAATGTCTTTGCTTATCATATTTATTCAAAAGAATTTTCTGGGTTTGTTGTATCTGTGTGGTGCACAAAATGAGTAACTTTAAGGTTATCTGCAAAAACTCACAAGCTACAGTATTTTTATCTCCCAAGGTTTTAAGTAAATGATCTATAGAGAGATTTTAGTGATGTCTGAATAAATCGATCTTTGAATGAGAAAATACGATTGATTTATACATTTTTTCTTCTTTGCACTTTACAGATTAAGTTGGGAGTTTGGGACCAGTAGGTGGCTATTTTAATAGCACCATCAGTCGCATTCACGAGACCCTTTCTTCCCCATTTTACCAAAATAAAGTGGTTAAATGTTTGTAGCGGTACTGTTCCATACTCACTGGGATGAGGCTCAGTGGTATTCTACTTGACCGCGTTACTGTACCCCACACTCGGCACCCGAGCATGCCATCGAGAGGCGACGTCGAGCGTAGCAATTGTGAGGGGATTGATTGAAGAAAATAAGACTAAGTGGACAAAGGCATTTTGGAAAATTAGACCTTAAAAGAGAAGACGTAAGGTTGATGACACAGAGCAGTGATCCCGCGCCAGCGCCGGCAGTCTAGAGACGACAGTAGTACTTATGTGCCATTTTACTGTCAGTATATAGTCAAATGTCCACAACACATTTGACTATAAAATATACTGACAGAGACCCTAAAGTAAATGATGATGCCCTGACACAATTGGTTGACATGTTCCGGCTTTGATGACAAATATAATAAGATCTATGGCTTAGGTATCTTGCTCCATACTTACATTTCTTCCTTGAGTTTCTTGGTGAGCACCACCTCTGCACCATCTCCAGCCACAGCAAAGCCATCAAGTTCCGCTGGCAGCACCTTCATCTTCTGTGCTTTGCGTTCAGCCACTATCTCCTCTGTCAGGAACTCAACCAGCTCTCTCTCACCTAGAAATGTTATTGAGTGAGTTTTATAAAATAAAATGTTTGTTTGGAAGATTTGTAAACTACTACTGGTCCTTAGATAGTTCATGTAAAAGCATCTACAAAGATATTCAAAATCCTGCCAAATGTATTAGTACAATTTTATATTAGTATGTATGTTTTGGAATAAAATTGAATAGTAAGCAAAATAAATATGCTTTTAATTATGTTTAAAAGTGTTTAATTTTTAACTTGTGTTTTTATTTCAAATATATGAGCCGTAAAAGATAAGTGACAATATCTCTGTCAGTATGATGCAACATTTTAGAAGTTGTCAAAGTGGGAATAAGTGTTATCTAATTGAAATTTAGCTTTTTTTATTGTATTAGTAGAGATCAAAATAACTGAGTGTTATGCTGGTTCTACCATGAGGTATCTTCTTCGAGGTAAACCTGACAAGTGGCAATGTGACTTTCTTTTGGACACTGGCAGTTCAGCACACTAAGGCTGGTTACTGCTTAACCGGACTAGACTGGGGTGGCCTCAAATGAATTTAAGGCCCCCAGCCAGGGTTTACAAACTAGATTAACCTTTTGAACACCAGAGCATAAATGCATCGGTGTGCCCCCCAACGCCAAATTCGGCATTTTTTTTTTTGGTTCTTGCCAAGGGTGGCGTTTTGGGCACTTTTTCATTTGTCGGCTATAGCCGACCAAAAGGTTAAACTAAATGCTTGCTAGCGGCACCCCCTGTGGTGTACGGACCTCAGCAATGAGACCAAGATTTATTTTGTTGCTGTTATGAAGAAAAACCAATTTATTTTACTTAATATATAACTCTTTGAAGAATAATACTTGTTCAAACAATATCAAATCTAACTTATTTATGGTTAAAGCTATGCTATAAGTTAATGTCCCATGGTTTTATGCAGAAACAAGACACAGGTCCGTGTTCCTGGATGTGAGCATGGTATTACTGTCCCCTGCAGCTGGCGCCGCGCCTCTCCTTAGTGGAGGACACAGTGTGGCAATAGTGCAGGGGGTAGGCAGAATTATACTGTTCAATTATATACATACTGCTTTGTAATTAAATAAAAGTTGATAGGTATTATCTTAGTCTAGGTATATGGTATACCTAGACTAAGATACCTAACTTTTATTTAATTATACCTCGTTTTTTTAGCTAAGATTTCAGTATTTTCTAATAGATAGCTTAAAATATACCTGAATGCAAGCATAAGTTACAAAATATAGGAAAAAAAATTGATGAGGCAATATATGGTTTTACCGATGAAATAAATTAAAGATAGAAACACATGTTAACAAAAAGCCAAGGAAACTTACCTTATCTCGACGAGAATGTTGCGTAGGAAGGGAAAGAGGAAAGGACTCACCAAGGGGCTTAGGTTTGAGTTGAGGATTTGCACAGTCAACTTCCGTATCTGGAGAAACGATAGCACAGTGAATTAAAGTCATGCTTGTGACACAAATAGAAAAGCGGCAAAACAAGCGTGGTAATGTGACCAAGCAACCCATTTCCAGCGTGATCTATGCGTGTGGTGCAATGACATAACCTCAAAATTGTCCCAATGAAAATGGGTTATATTACCTTTCGTGTGCAACGCCTTCAGACCGCAACCGCAGCCGCATGTGTTGGAGTGATTGTGGAGAAGGGTTGAAGTCGTTGCACTTCCATCCAACCTTTTTGAACAGCTCATGTGCCATATTCCCCTGGTGAAATCACGTTTCACGGGAGCCTGTGCGCGGGTCACTAAAGCACCCGTTAATGTTGAGGTTTTAACACAATTTTGTATTACCCGTTGCGCGGTTTTCCCTAGTCCGTTCATTATAACTAATTTTCTATAAATGTGTCACTTAATTTCTTGAAAATTATTTGAAAGAACGTCAGAAGACACAATAGAACGCCGCCGGTCTGGGGATGAAATTGCCAGCAGTGTAAAATCAGTCTGAAAATTTTTCAATCAGTAAGATTTCTAGAGTAACTTTATTAAATGTCTATGGTGACTAAAAATAAACCGTAAACTTCCGCACCACCAGTGAAAAACTTTGCATGTGCAACTCCACTTCCAACAAATCGATCAACGGTGTAACCATCTAAAACAAGTTAAACGACCCAGAATTACCGCAGCTTTCTTTTTTCAAAACATTTTATGAAAATGTTTTGAAAAAAGAATTAAAGTACAACCTAGTTCCAAATAAAAAACACTGCAAAGTATAAAATAACTTTAATTTCGGAATTTGGTGTTAAAATACGAAAAAACACCGACTTCCGAAATTAGTTATAGATTTATTTAAGGAAGAGCATTTCTTCAACTCAACGTATATATAAGCAGCAAAGAAAACAGTAGGTATAAGTAAACAATTTAATGTACACGCAACGAAAATTGCAAAACGTATGTCGTCCATTTTCTTTTGAAAAATTGGTCCAGGCGTCTTCGAGTAATCGGGGAACATACATAAAAAAAAAGATTCTAACTTATTGAGAACCTCCTCCTTTTTTGAAGTCGGTTAAAAAATAAGAGTTGTAGGTTTTTTAACGCCGTCTTATTAAACAAATATAACTTAGGATGGCCACATGAACCAAAATGATCATAAGTGAAGCTTTCGATGTCAAGAGTTATTGCAGTTATTTATGAAAACCTATGAGTTGTTTGCGCATGTTTGGCTTGGCCACACAAACATAATAGGATCATTGTAATTTATACTCTTGCAACCCTGCAATTGTCAAAGTGACGTGAAAATAAGGTGCCTGCTTGTCACTTTCACGTGTGTTTTTGGAACATTGAATTGCTTATTTTTGAATAATAAGGTAGCTGAAATTCGCTAAAATGCCTAGGAAACGTAAGCTAGAGTCAAATGACACCAATACCCAGAAATCTTTACCCGTTGAAGTGGTTATAGAAGATGTAACTTCACATCCATTGTGTTTGCATGGGCCTACATTGTTATTTTCTACTGAAAAGGGCCGATACTTCGCTTGCGCCTCGTGCAGGAATAAGGAATGTACAGTTCACATAGACGAAGAAGATTGGCAGAAGGAAAATGTCAGGAAACGCAACGAAAAGTACTACAGTTTGATTCCAAAAATTGATAAAGCAGCAGCATGGAGTAACTTTAGTGAGGTTAGTTTTGGACATAAATAATTGTTCAACACTTCAACATAAATAAATTTATATTAATGAAATTTTTACTAGCAAAAATGCCAATTCACTAAACAAAAAGGCAATATGTATAAAACATTATTTTATATTTCGCATTATTAAATTAAATTAAGTAATAAAAAAATGGAATAAGTAGTTTGTTCATTTAATCCTGGCTTGATTTGATAAAAATCACATTCACAACTAATTCTAGGTAAAATCCAGTCACTATGTTGACCGAGCATTCTGTAACACATGCGAGGAGCTCTACTTGGTCTCAAAACCTTCTAAGAAGCATGCTAAGGACCACAGGATCATCACTCCACTGACAGATGAGCAGCTAATCCACCCTACAACATGGCTCCCAATGCTGGAGAATGACTCTGTTGAAGCACAGTATATGTTCACTAAGAAATCTGTTGGTACTGTGTTTGGGATACTCAAGAATAATAATATCAGGTAAATATTTACTTCTTTTTATCAATTTTTTTCTAAGCAATTTAAAAAGAAAAACTTACACCTACAGAAGTTTTTATAATAACCATATTCAGCTTTTTCTTTTAAACTGAAAAATGTTGTCAATTTTTTATTTTGCTTTTCCACATTCGCTGTAACTATAGGGTTATTCCAACTTCATGTTGCCTGTTCTGTCTTTTCGCTGAATAGTACCCCACCCCTGCTATCACATTAATTTGCACAGCGACTCATGGAGTGTTCAGAGCCAACATTAGCCTTGATTGTACCTGTAACACTATCACCATTCCTATTACAGCAACATTCTCTGCATCGGCACCCCTTCCATTCATGAGGAGGCCCAAACCCGTGATGACTTCAACTCTATCCTCCTGGACTATGACAAGCGTCACCAGAACTTCAACCCTCCAAACAAGTTTATCTGGTACAACATGTTCAATAACTACATGTTTAATGGGAACGAGGATGAGAAGGTGCTCAAGAAATTCTTGAAGCAGTCCCGGTAAGCATATGTAAAAAATTACCTTTTGAATGCCAGAGCATAAATGCACCGGCGTGCCCCCGATGCCAAGCCACACTTTTTGTCACATATTTGTGACGGTTGGCAAAAGCTATCATTTCACCAAACCACATTAATGTCCATTTCAGAGATGGCGGCATCTGCATAGTAATGGACCCTCCTTTTGGAGGTCGCGTGGAGCCCCTGGTGCAAACACTGCAGGAACTGACGGACTCGTACAGAAAGATCTGTGACAATTCCAAAGAAGGCCTCCTGCCTGTCCTGTGGGCCTTCCCATACTTCTCGGAGCCCTATATTACTAACAATGCGCCAGAGATCAAGATGCATGACTATCAGGTATGTGTAGAAAATATTTGATGTTGAAAGTTGCCCTGTCCGAACATAATAAGATACATACTTTAGAAGAAAAATGAAACATCACAATCATAAGAAATATTTGGACAACACACACAAGAGATTTTAAGTGTGTCTGCTTTGGCAGGGGTTTTATTGAGGGTTTTCAGTAAAATCCAACCCACCAGTTGCCGCCACTTTGGCAAGAGATCCTCTATAAACATAACATTTTATGTAAACATAACACTGACAATAATTTAAAAGGTGTAAACTTAAGCATTTTGATAGATGCCTGGACTTAAAACCTCACCTGACACGTCCTGGTGTAAGTCATTACAGAAAACCCAACTAAATCTTACAAATACTTTGTTTCAGATTGAATACACAAATCACAAGAAATTCCTAAACAAAACAAAAGATGGCAGAAAATTCGCATCACCAATCCGTTTCTTCACGAACTTGCCACTCCGTACGATTGACTTGTCCAACGACAGCAACTACAAGATGTGTAACAAGTGTAAATTCTACGTCTCCACTTCAAATAACCACTGTCACAAGTGCGGGGAGTGTACAAGTAAGAACGGCATGACGTACAAGCACTGTGACGTTTGCAAGCGGTGTGTGAAGCCGACCTTCTTCCACTGTAAGGAGTGTGGCAGATGCTGCCAGCAGCGGAATCATGTGTGCGGTGTTGTTGTTGAGAGTCAGGTGAGAATTTGTACATCAAATTTATCATATACTAGCTGTGCTCTGCGGTTTCATTCTCCGCAACGTTCTTTCTGACCTTTTTTGATAACCTTTCTACAGAATTGAGCAACCAAATGAAAAATGTTTTTTGTTTCAAATCCGAATGTTAGTAACTAAAAGGGAATTTTTCAGCTTTATTAATTAATAGCTGCCGCCCGCGTGAATGTCGAAAATTATACCAAGGAAACATACTCCCGGGATAAAAAGTAAAAAATCCTATGTCCTTTCCCGGGACTCAAACAATATCTATACCAAATTTCATCTAAATCGGTCCAGCCATTTGCGCGTGAAGAAGTAACAAACATACAGACACACTCACAAACTTTCGCCTTTATAATATTAGTGTGATGTAGATTTTATATTCAGTGGAATTTACACGGAAACAACGTGGTCATCCTCATCATAAGTTGAAAAATTTCACTGCTAAATTATTTTTTGTCAGAAACATTTTGTCTGTACGCTCAGTCACAAAATTAACTCAGAAACCTATTGTCCCAATATTTTGGGGGATTTTGGAAACTACGGATGGCGAATAATAGTGGTTCTGTATTATTGTTTTCAGTCTTGCTTCAAATGCAAGGAGAAAGGGCACAAGCAGACCGACTGCCCGCAACTTCAGGGAAGGAATAATAATAAAAAGAAACGAAAAAGTGCATAATTGATAATCACTATAATATTCTTATATTTACATAATAAATCATTATAAAAAACACTAATTGTTTGATTGCCATTCTATTCGTCAAATCAACATGATTGGTTCTATAATTTCTATAATCAAAGTCATTCTATACAAATCATTGTAAAATAATCTAAATTTTAGTAAATTGAGGTAGCACATGGAAGGGCAGCAGATCTCAGATAGCACTGAAACAAGAAAAAGTGTGAATAATCATAACATCGTGCCTGTCTTGGGACTAGCAAGAAACAAGTCATACAACCAAAGCAGCTAATCGAGAGCATTTTTACCTGACTGCCGGCTTTATATTTTCCCAAGAAAGTTGTCTATGACCGTCCCCAGTGTCCCATCATATATCTATACCATAATTCATCAAAATCGGGTTAGTGGTTTAGGCGTAAAAGCATAAACAAATTCACTTTTGCATTTATAATATTAGTTAGGATTTGAAACTTAGTTGACTCATTTGTAGTAGTATTGGCCGCAATGTCAACTGAGTCACTTGTCGCTTGACCGGTATTGAGCAACTGTATAGCTGTATGCGTTTTTTAAATCTGTGATAGTACAACTAGTAGCCTATAAAGGAGGATACATACTTGACGTTGATCTTGTTGAGGAGCTGCTGCGCGGAGTCGTAGCGCGCCTCCACCTTGGCGGCCTGCTCCAGCCAGGCTTGCCGCACTGCCAGCCAGCGGGACGAGTGCGAGGCTAGGAGCTGTTCCCGCGTCGGCGGCGGGGCTTCGCGCTACGAGGAGCAATGGTTATGAGTTCAAAAGTTATTTTGTTTGTTTTTGTAAGGTAATATTGGGAAATACGAAAATATAAAATAGTATATAAACAAAAGCGAACTGTACCGTGTGTCATATTAAATGAAAGGGCTCATCGTAAGGGCCACAATAGTATATTTTTATAATTTTGAAACATTCCGTTCTAAAGTTATTTAAAGAAAATAGATGAAAATTGACTACTCCTCCCCTTATCTCCGAAACTACTGAGCCCAAAATGTTGAAAAAAAAATGACGTAGTAGGTCTTTACTTATAGATTTCAGGAAAAACTATAAGAAGTATTAAAATAACATATTAAAAAAAAAATTGTTCGGTCAGCAGAACCCTTTGCACGCGAGTCCGATTTGACGCATTTGGCCGGCTTTTTGGAACGAAGTTCCTTATCGCGCGTTGTGAAAGGGGGCTAGACTGAAAAAA
This sequence comes from Mamestra configurata, assembly GCA_002192655.3. Lineage (NCBI taxonomy): Eukaryota > Metazoa > Arthropoda > Insecta > Lepidoptera > Noctuidae > Mamestra > Mamestra configurata. The sequence continues at coordinate 5,412 of NDFZ01004960.1, read as the reverse complement.
ATCATACGAAAAGTTGTAACGAAACTTTTTTGATTGTCTTTTGTTTCTTTTGTTTGAATTTCGAAGAAGAATTGGTTTTAATTTCGAAATAAAGCGCCAAAATATAAGATACAAATATTTTGATAAAAGTAATTGATTAGACACTAATTTTTCCCGCGGCTCAGCTCCTTTTATTCTATCCTAGAAGATTTTATTGGAATATGATGATTTTTCGAAGACAAAAAACAGCCTCTTCATGAATTAGTTTTCTTAATCGGATCTGTATCTACAGTAGAACGGAACAAAGAATTTTACCGTTTATAATAATCATTAGTATTGACTATTTTGAAAAAAGGAGTCTCGTAACTTATATGTCATTGTAAGTAGGTACCCAGAAACTTCTCAGGTACACACAATCCAGAATAGAAAGTTGGTATTAATTTCAAATACTACAAACGAAACATTCGAAACAAAAAAAAAAATTTGTTTGATATGCTCTATTTTATGAACAAACAGTTTTAAAACTATGAAACGTATCAGTTATTTAGCGTAATAGACTTAATTGGCGATCGTTCGAACGCAACAAATTGAAGCTGAAAACAATACAAATATTTTAAAACATTTATATTTTTTTAGTTGTGAAATACTTCTTTATTTGATTAAATACTAGCTATTTCATGCGGTTTCACTTCTCTATCAAGAAACAGAACAGGGATGGTTGTGTTTTTCAAGGATAGCAAGTAGTCTACGAGAATGAGTGCTATGAGTTATGACACAGCGATACTGAAGCTTTCAATCTGCAGAAGAGTTGGTAATCCGATGAGTAGTTTAGATATTAAATGAGAAATGATATTTATTTGGAACTTCGTTCCATCCGGGTGTCCCTTGACACCTCTCAAGTTTTTATTTCGTTTAGTTTGTAAGGCATGTTTACTACAGGCAGGAAGGCATCCCAGAAGGCGAATCAATGACCTGGTGGAGGCCGAGAGAATCATCGGTAGGCAAAGAGACACAAGACCGGCCGATACGGCTCAATAGTAAACAACTTACATAGTTTAAGTTGATATTATTTTTGTTAGCTTTCAGTTGCTCAGGCAGGAGAGGCGGTATCTTCGACACGGGGGAACCCTCTGGTCCTGGTAGCTCCAGGTTGTCTGAATTCTGATCCATATCCTCGTTCCTGCTGAAATTGAATTGTAAAAAATAAATACACAAATTGTGATAGATTAGAGCAGTGGTCGCCCAGTGGCAAGGGTCCACTTTATGTCCAAACCCAAACAGGTACTTTAGGGAGCGTTCAAGTATCACGTAACGCAATTTTTTGAAGATTCTTGACCCTACCCCCATGTAACGCGCCGTAACGTTTATCTGTACCCCCCTCCCCTTCCCTAAACGTTACGTATCATCCAAGTGAGTCACAATTATGTCTACTATTCTCATGTTACCAATTTTTTAAATTAATAAATGTCATTTCAAGAAAAATATTAGTGTTTAGTTTTGTTTGGCAAAATTACTACTCTTTAGTGACTGTGTAACTTGAAAATATTTTTAGTGAGCTAGCGTTAAAGAAAAAACAATGTTACGTTACGTAACATTGTTCGAACACCCCTCCCGCCCCTGTAACGCATCGTAACGTTTTACAAGACCCCCCCTCCCTCCAAATTGCGTTACGCAATACTTGAACGCAATATTTGTGTAACTTATTTCATCACCAATGCTTTCAAAACAGTGAATGAAATCAATTTTAAGCAACCAGTATGTTCTAGAACCAAATATTTCAAGACATGCCAATATGCAACAACCCAGTCAGGGGATCAGTATAGCCTGTCCCAAAGATTTTGAGGAAATATTGTTATGACATAGGTAGGTACCTAATTAAGATGTTTATTCACAGAACATGAGTATGTGTGCATTTTCAAAAAAAAACGCCAAGTGCTATTTTACAACTTACCCAAACTCTCTGTAGTTAGCTCTAGGCTGGTTGGCGATCCATGCCCTACATATGGGGTACAGCGGAGACTCCTCATTGAACTGTGACAGGTCCACACTGCGATCAAACAGCTTCAGGACATAGGACTGCCGGTGTGGGGACCGCTTCCTTCTGTACGGCCTTTCATCATCTTCTGATCTCTGCTCTCGACTGGAAATATTTTCAAATAGTAAAACAAATGTGTTATTTTTTTGAAGTTTTCTGTGAGAATTGCCATTTCTGAATCTTTTTTTCATGATTTTCCCCAATCATATGTATAAGAAAGCAATGTAGAGCTGTTGTTGAATACTTTTATCTGTCTTTACATTACTTTAGCAAAGTTTAAAACATTAATTCTACTTATATTCAAACATTTATATTTTTTATTAGTTCAAGTTGTTTTACCAAACCTTTCTCTTTTATCTGGAATGTAATCAGATGATGCATCAGACTCATCAGCAGTAGGATCCAGTACTTCCATCAAGGCACCTTTGAGCCGCCCCCGAGCCGTGGATACTTCTACAAAAAAAAAGTATTTTTCCTTATGTTGAAGTTTGTAGTTTGGTATTTAATTTTTTGGTATATTGAAATAGTTAAGAACCTACCATAAGAAGGTTTAGCAAGAGGATTAGCACTACATATTGCATACACAATGTGTTTCACTGAGTTTACAAGCATTGATTTAACAAACAAAGAAAGTATTGATTAGTTCTATTCACTTTCACAAACAATGAAAGTGAATTTGGAAGTGGGTCATTTCTGTAACAAAGTTTACAAATTTGTCACAAAAGTATTAATAAACCCTAAAGTCTTCGCTATACGTGGCGTATTTCAATGCTCGTAAATTCCCATCATTTTTTTGGCAATGCATCGATCTCTTTGTGTTTTGAGAGCACGTAAATTACTCTAAAACTTGCAGATTCACATCAATCATATTTTTTTCTAAGGCTACTAATAAAGTTTAATGTAATAGCCCAAAAATAAATTTAATACAGAGGGTAATAAATAGAAAGTGATATGATAAATTACCTTTGGCATCGTTAATATCTTTGTTCGGCGAAGGTTTTGCTTTGTTTTTTAAATGCGTGAACAGTCTCCTTCGTTTAGGCATCGTGGTAAGTCGCAATTAAAATTTTAATCAAAACAAAAACAACACTGAATATTGACCAAATTCGAATTTGTTTGCCTACTGCAGGCGCTGTCACTGGTCACTCGTAAAATTAATTAATGAATGAATAACACTAGGGTTGTGCGAAAATTTACCAACACCGGTTTGTTTCATTTTAAAAACATCTCTAGGAGGACTTTTTTATGGCAACATTTTAGTTTTTGGAATGGGTTTCATTTGTTTTTTTTTCAAGGCCTGAAAGACTCCGAATTAGCGTCAGTAGAAATAAAAAAAAAACGATACGTCTTTTTGTCAAATGTCAAAATAGTTGTGTACGAAAATAGCAAAACGAGAATTTCGCAAGGCCTACAAGGTTGTGGAGTATTTAATTTACATAAACTTTTCGCTCCAATTCAATGAATTATAATGGCCACAACAGCGTATGAGCATGATGCTGATGGTAAGCATCCTTTGTTTTTTTTAATGCGTTTACGGCGTTTGTTTATTTAATTAGAAATTGAACATCATTTTTGGTGCGTGATAATATTTGTCTCAACTTTCCATATTTTCGTGCGGTTGATGTACAGCTGCTAAGCCAGTGAAAGTCTGCTGTAAAAAAGTTTGAAGTGATAAATTATTAAACTTTACGGTGCGTCAATTAAAACATTCTTGTCGTTTTGCTTATTAGTGTCATTCAGTTAACAACACGCTTCGCCATACCATCACGCCGCCGTACAGACCTCAGGGAAGGTACAAAGACAGTAATATAAACTTTTATTCTTCTTCTACTTATTATTACACAGTTTATAACAAACCACCTTGTGTTAAATTTCAGGTGGCAAATTTATCCCAGCGACTCAGCGCCCCGATGGCACTTGGCGCAAACCTCGAAGAATCAAGGATGGCTATGTCCCTCAGGAGGAGATCCCTCTGTATGAGAGCAAGGGCAAACAGTTCAAAGCTCGTCAGAACACTGGGCTGCCTGTGGGCCTGACACCTGAGATAGTAGCCCAAGCAAAGAAAAAGAAGAACCATGGAGTCATTCAGCCTATACCTGGCATGCTCATCAATGTGGACAAAAAGAAGAAGAAAAAGAAGACAGGTTGGTTGATATTCATACCTTTTTTTTATGCTGACAAAATTGTAATAAAGAACTACAAAAGTCAAAAGTTACAATCAAACGAATGACAATTTGAACGTCTCTCAAATAGTTGTGTATGCCAGAAGTCTAGTAAACTATTGTTAAATATTTAGACAAACTAGTAGTATAGTAATTTGATTGTAACTAAGTTTGTAATAAGAATTAGGTATTGTAGATAAGTTGCAAAGTTTGTTATCTAATAGACTCACTGAGCAATCTATACTTTAAAGAAGTTAAATAATTTATGGTTTTTGTTAAACCTCTGATTTAAAGTGGCCCAGGAAAACAATTCCTGGAAGGAAGGAAAGTAGGGAAGGCCTTTGCCCAGCAGTGGGACAGACATGATGATTTTGTTTTTGACAGATGGCAAGTTTCAGTACCGCTGACTATCATAGGCTGTGTCACAGATAAATACATGGTTTCTGTGAAATAGGCTATGGGTGTGAAATTGTGAATAATCTAGTCATATTACTGTGAAGTAAAAAATATTTTTTATGAAAAGTGAATACAATTTTGTGTAAGTGTAAAGGTTAGTCTTCAGAATCATCACACCAACTTGAAAAAAATTTTCACCATTTTAAAGGTACATAATCTAGCTGGATGGACATAGGCTGTATGTATACAACTTAATATGGATAAGTGTTCAACAGTGTTCAATCTGGACAAGGCCACGGTAGGCCACAGTTACTCATAAATAGAAAACATGTTACGTATGTGTCACATAATACTGTAATTATTTGGTTTTGTGTGTTTGTTTTGTAAAGAAAGTTTTAATTTGAAAACGGAAGCAGAATACTTTATTCATTTACATGCACTTCATGAATGAGAATCTTTCACTTTCACTCTAGTTATGTGAAAAGAAACTTATAAAGAATTGTTAATTAGAATTAAATATCAGCAGTAACAGACTTTTTAGGAAAAGAAATGCATGTTTATATTACAGTTACTTTATGATCCAACTCAAGGGATTGATCTTAATAAACACACACTCAACCTACACTACACTTTCCTTCATCCCCACACTATACTAACCTTACTAACACTATATTATAGAAATTAATCTAAAGTTATTGTTAAATTATTCGCGACCACTGTCTGCTTTGAAATAGACAAGAAAAATATTATGTATGTCTTAAGGGTGGAGACCTGGTATTCTGAAATACAGGCCCCAAGCCTAGTTTAGGCACCAGTCTCCCACAATATACTTCTTGTGTA